>JAVQJL010046009.1:0-17997 GCA_036024295.1 Nannoperca obscura
TCATTCAGTCATTTCAACATAATTCAACGTTTCAAAGCAGCTATTCAGTTTAGCGATAGCATTTCAGCAGCCAGCATTCACACCGCAATTTCTTCAGAAATTGCCTTCTCTAGTCTTTAAAAGAGGTTTCTCATGCTCAGTAAAGTTTTTTGTTCGCTGTTTCTTTTCTGCTGCCATTGTTTTCCTTGGATTTGCTTCTCCAGTTCCATACAATTTTAGGATTTTCTGGGTCCATGCCATGTTTTATAGGCAACCTCTGTCCAGCTAATTCCGACTAGCACAGGTGGTTTTTCAATTAATCTTGTTCACTTTACTTCAAGACTCCATAGTCCAGGTGTTAGTAATCTCTAATTAGTCTGTGTTTCAGAAAGCCATTTATTAAACCGTGATGAACTATTCTAGATTAAGGCCTAAGCTTATTGTTATGTAGAAAGTCACACAACTGATTGGCAACTGCTTTCTCAAGGATCTTAGAGAGAAAAGGAGGGTTAGATCTAGGTCTATAATTTGATAAAACCCCTGGGTAAAGAAGAGGATTAATTACAGCACATTGCCTTTTAATAAGGATAGATTGTTTATATCTAGTAAAGAAGTGCTAACTAAAATTTATTTAAACAGCTTAGTTGGGACAGGATCTAAAAGACACGTTGATGGCTTGGATGAAGATTGAAGTTAGTGGATTAAGGATGATGAGAGAAAAGCAGTTAAAATGTATATCAGGTTTTACAGTTAGTTTCCTGTTTTTGAAGCTGATATAATTTCCTTAAATGTATCTACAGCACTGTGAGATAAACATCTAGTGTAGGAATGTTTGCCTAATGGCGTGTAGTCCAGTAATAGGAATTGAAAAGTAATTCAATAATTGTCCAATTAAATAGGATTTTGTGGAATGACTATTAAATGTTTGATTTCTATGCCATAGACAAGAACAAGGTTGAGGATGTGGTTAAAACAGTAAGTGGGTTTATGTACACTCTGACAGGAGCCAATCAAATCTAATAATGAGATAAATGCAGCACTAAGGCTATCATTATCTACATCCATATGAATATTAAAATCACCTACAATAATTACTTTGTCTGTTTAAAGGAATTCAGATAAAAATGCAGAATACTTTTTTATTTTTTATATACAACTTTGGCACCTACTTTCTACCTTTCTACTGAGAGCAATTATATTGTGGTCACTAAAACCTACAGGTACAGAGATTGTATTTGAACATAGCTCAAGTACATAGTACGTATGTAAGTACATATGATCAAGGCATGTAAAGGTAGTGTGACCTGCTTGATTTGTAAAAACTCTGTTTGGCAAGTAAACAATTTGCGATTTCACATAGTTGAGTGGGAAAGCCATCATCAGGATAACAGCAACCAGGTGGAGTAGATGCACTTGAACCCACAATGCTTCTACATCATTCTGCATCAAATCAGAACATAGTTTAACAGGAAGATGGATTTGCACCAAAATTGCTGCCCCCCCCCCTGTTTATTTCTGTCCCTAAAGAGGGAGAAACCATTAACCAATTATTCAGAATTATGCATGGATAGATCTAAATGAGTCTCAGATACCACCAATATATAAATGTAATTAGCAAGTGCCAGCTTATTCAAGTTATGTATCTTGTTCCTTGTGCTACAAGATGTTCACATGTGCAATTGCACATCAAACCGTTGTTTGGGAGCTTTGAAGGGCTCAATGTCCTTATTTGCATAGTTCAGGAACTTTTTGGGGTTTGATGACTTGTTATTGGTTTAGACTTTTCTTGAGGTCCTGTATCTCTTTGAGTGCACTATCCATTCTCGCCACAAGATTTGAAGTTCTTTGTTTGCTGCTCCAGCAGCTCTCTATAAAAGTAATTGTGTTGCTCCATCGTGAGTTGAAGAGTAGATTTTGTCACCAGCACTTCTTCTGGATATTTATGTTCTTTAGGTGGCATTTTGACAAAGCATTCAGATGCACCACAGTCAATGGCTCCAACACAGACAAGTAGGCCTCAGTTCCAAATTACTGTTTCAAAATCTCTCTTGAGCTGCATCCACGGATCTTCTTTCTCTATGAAAGAGTCATATAACTGGGTTCAACTTGCATGAAATTTTGATTAAAATTTATTTTTCAAAGTATCTTAAAAGATGCATAAGAATAAGAGTAAAAAAGTTGTGTTCACTGAGACTTCTCCAGTTCCCGTTGCCATTATCTTGTCTCAAATAATCAATTAGAAATTAAATTTACAGTGTGATTTTTTGCTGGCCTATTTGCCTATATTGTTGAACTGTATTATTTACAGAGTTCATTTCTTGACATATTACTGATTTTATCATTTTATATGCATTTAATTATATTGTCACCATTACACCTCATGTCCATTTTTATATTAATCCAGAATGCATGGAAGAGGACTGAGACATAGCCAATGCATTTATCCCCTCCCCCCACTGGACATGTTTAGCATGAAAGAGTTCATATATTTGCATCAGGACAAGATGAAATTAAACAAACATTATTAGTTTGCTGGGTAGCTCCCAGATTAATAGGATAGGACTCAAAGTCGTCAGGGAACACAAGAATCTGGGAGCCAATGGGAGGCAGTCATTCCCGTATGATGTAAAAGAAATCGTGATTCATCAGAACAGGCAACCTTCTTCCATTGCTCTGTGATCCAGTTCTGATGCTCACGTGCCCATTATAGGCTTTCGGTGGGGCTACGTAGCCCCATATGCAACAAACATTTACATTATACTTATTTTATATTGCTGTACTATGTACTATATTTATTTATGCTGTGTTCTACTATAGGTATACTACCGTATGTTACATTGCTGTACTTTATACTTATACTGTACTATGTTATAGTTGTTGCACTATACTATATATGGTATTTCACTTTCACAGTAATTTCATCTTATACTATATCTCACACTATATCATATTGTATTGGCCTATACTATATCATGTTTACATGAAACTGACCATTACTTAATCATTTTGTATATTAGTCTAGTGTTTGCTGCACAAACATTCTGCTGATATTTATCACTATCACTTTAACTGCACCACTGTCACTTTACCTTGTAATCTGTCTCCAAAAGCCTTTGTATAGTTTCTATGTTGTTCTCTTTTTCATACTAGTCTTTATATACCTATGTTATTTATTATTTTACCTCTATACTTACCTGTAATTACTGCTGTCATTGTGCTGCTTTAACAACCGAATTTCCCCGCTGGGGATCAATTAAGGTTTATCTTATCTTAAATGTCTGCACAGACTCTGATGGGATGAATTCACAAGTAGCACAAATAAAAAAAATGTAAACAGGAACTAGTGAGAAAAAAATTTGAGTGAAAATAACTTTTGATTTAAAATGTTGCTAGCAATCGTTTATTTGTGGTATGTAACATGGCTAGCATGTTTGTGGTAGAAAAGTTTTCTTGCAAACAGTGTTGCCCTCAATTTGAGAAACGGTCTCAATTGACAGTAATGTGCTCAGATTTCAATAACATTTTATTTATAAAATGGCATATCATAACAAAGTTATCTCAGGGCACTTTTTCATATAGAGCAGGTCTAGATGGACTGTATATTTACAGAGACCCAACAATTCCCACCATAAGCAAGCACTAGGCGACGGTGGCAAGGAAAATTGTATAGACTCTAAAAACCTCATTACCAATTATTTTAATGAACTCCACAAATTAACAAGTTAACTTGTGGATATCTACTTAGATGTGACAATCTATGTATTAAAAGGGAAAGGGGGTTCACACACACACAGTACACATATGTTTAGGGTACAGAATTCCCAGGGTACAGCAGTGTCTTGTGGCAAAGTTATTATGTCGATGTGTATGGATCCCATACTGATATAATCAAACCAAAGAACAGATACCTTACAGTTTTACCAATGAAAAAAAAAAACTTCTCCAGGTCATTCATCAGTACAAACAGATCCGGAAGACATTCCAGAAAATTGGAACAGTGTTGTGGAATCTCTCAGGAGACATGGGGTGGACAAAACAACCTTTGCACTGTCAAGTATAATTGCAGAGGTATGTAAAAGTTATTGAAAATAATTGATCCCTTGCTATCACCCAGCTTGCTATCATGCACATTTAAATGAGCATTCACCATTATTGTAGGGATGAAACTAAATTGGTGGAAGTAAAATCGGATTTGTTGGAGGACAGATGAAAATACCGTAAAAAGTATTAAACATGATGGTAAAAACTTTGGAATACCTTGAATGAAATCATGGTAAGGGAGATAAAAGCATATGCCTCTTTTGTTGAATTAGATGGTATGTTTTTAACTAAGCCTTAAAATATCGCCTACTATTTTAATAACTTCTTTATTGACAAAGTGATTAATCTGAAGCAGCACCTAGGTGATACTGATTCTAATCCTGGTGAACTGATAAGTGATGAAATAATGGATGGTCAAAATTGTATGTTCCAATTCAACTGTGTAGAGGCTATAGATGATATTGTTAAAAACTCTTCCTGAATACTCTTCCTGGCATGTTGAATAGATGTCTGCTATGCAGGGTGTATCCTAGTGTTAAAGGAGAGAAAATCATTCCATTAGTTAAGTTACCTTTCAGTGGGCCTAACAGCAGACCTATAAGTATTCTTCCTGCGCTTAGCAAGGTTATGGAAAAAAATATTCATGTTCAGATCCAAGGCTACTTTAACAATAACAACTTGATTACCAAATATCAACATGCATACAGAAAGGGCTACTCGACTTGTACAGCACTTATACAAATGACTAATGTTTGGTTAAGGAAGACTGATAAGTCAAAAATAGCAGGAGGGGTTATGTTATGATTTTAGTTGCGCATTTTATGTCATTGATCATGGTACTTTAATTGAAAGTCTTAAATGTTATGGTTTCAGTTCATCTGCAACTACAGTGATGAAGAGTTATCTTTCCTCTAGAACTCAGAGGGTCATTTACAAAGGAATGTATCAAATTATAGCAATTTACTATGTGGTATACCTCAAGTAGGCTGTCTGGGACCATTCCTGTTTTTAATATTTTCTTTGAATGACTTGCCCTCTGCTATGAATAGTGCAGGTATAACAATGTACACTGATGATTCCGCATTATATTTGTAATATCTTTGTAAAATAGTACCTTACACACAATCTAACATTTATTGTCACAACCACAATGAACAGAAAGGAACAGGGTGGTAAATATCCATGACCAGCAACTACCAGAGCAAAACATAAACTAAACACATAAGTGTTTTACGTATAGCTCAATAAGGGAAGGAATTTACCTTGGTATATTGGTGCATAAAACTAAATATAGGAAGTACAAAATATAAAGAAAGATAAAGCAAGTTATAATAACATAATAACAAATACACACAATGATATAAAAATAAAGTCTGTGAACAATAACAATGGAAAGCCTAAAAGCAATAACAAAAAAATAAGTTGTGTAGTTCTCTCTTGTGTGAGACTGAACATTTTCTTGATACAAGATCAGATTTGGGTGTCACAGAGACATTGTGTCAACTCAATGATGCAAAGGTTTCTTCGTAGTGAGTTTTCACTTAGGTTATCCCTGTAGCGATAGAGCTCTTCTTTGTAAGTTTGCCATGCATGCTCCAGGTGCTGGGTGTGGGTGCCTGATTGTTGGTGGACAAAAAAAGCACCTGTGGTAAAACTGAAAGTGAATGTAACCCTGCTGCTGCAGAGTGCTTTATGCCCACCAGCAATCGCTAAGAATTTTACTATCATTGGTTTCATACTCTTGTATGATGAGTTGCAGATGCCTTCTGGAACGGTGTATTTACTTCAGTATTGGCCTTCGGTGTGCGGCCTCCATCTCAAACATCCCAAAGACCCATGAATGGGTTCTTCTCTATGTTTTCAACAACAACAAAAATGTAATTATACAGTCATGTTATTATGCATACTGCATTCATACCGTACATTTCTTTTATGATGGAATTTGCTTTAACCAATGTCATCAAAACTATGTCTACCGGCAATCTTCTTTTTTTTCTTCTCTCTAGACGTTTGATGGCATTGATGCAGGAGTGGCGAATAGTGTCATACACCTTTGTAATCAAAGCACAACTTCGACAAACACCAACCTCGATCATGTCCACGTCTTCTTCGGAGACATTGAGCTAAACTGAAAAGAGAAATTGCTGTTAAACAATGTAGCCAATGATTCTTGGCATGCCATGATAGGGTCCTTGCATGCATCAGTAATGGCCATCAATCCATAATCAAAACTATACTAAGTATGATAGTATTAGATATTATTACACTAATAAACTATATTACACACACATACACACACCACCAAACAAAAGACATAAAAATGCCAATTGCCTCATTTACAGCTGAGATAACTGTTTTGGGTCATCACACTGATTAGATGTTGTAGCCACTCCCCATCTAGCAATAGATTGTACTTTACAGTGCACCTTCTCTTTTTTACTAAATAGAAATGCACCCTTTTTCTGTAAAGAACGGTCCCATCTGTTTCCAGCCCTTGCTACTAAACACGTGGTTTATTTGACTGTGTCATCATGTAATTTCTTTAATTGTGGCCTTACTTTTATATCTGATCTGGTCATTTGTTATCCTACAAGGTCATCAAACTTGATGATGTGCCAAAGTATTTCAGTGACAATACTCTTCCTTTGCTGTTGGATCAAAAATAGTGAAGTGAGCTGTAGCAGACACATCCTCACACTGTTTTTATGACAGCTGCCAACTTGTAGTAGTTATCTTACAGGGAAATGTTGTGGCATAAGCTACAAGTTTTACATGGTGACTTCCAGTAAGACATTAATGCATAATTCACCTGTAGCCTCATGCACAATGTCCTTGGTAAAAACTTTCCACTTATTTCTTGTTTAATCTTGGGGGAAATTATGTGGTAGTGAAATTACCAAGATGCCATGTAGCTTCAAATCTGTACAGACAAGCCTAGTTAGAGGAAACTGCTAAATTTAGTTAATTTAGGTAACACCTCTTAAGTATGGCAACTATTCATCTTTCTTATCCTCTTGTGATGGAGAGATGTTGACATGAAAAATAAGCTTCTACAAACTTTTGTTTCATTTTTTCTGCTCCAGCTGTGATTACAACTTTAAAAGCCAAAATTACTTTGTTGAAAGATTAATGCTGTTTTATGGAGAGGGCCATTAACAATATTAAGTGTGGTGGTGCTCGTCCATCTGCCCCTGCCCCTGTTCAAGTCCTAACTATTCGACAGATGCCAGGTTGTTAAGGTTTGTGTTTACTTGTTCATTATTAGCTATGAGTTGGTGTCTTAACAATATCTTTTCTATGAAGTTACCTTTCAGCAAACTAAGCAGTGAGGGGACTTTTGGATTTTAATTATTCTGTTAACCGATTAGCTCTCAAAATCTCAATAATTGTTTTATCTATAATATAACACCATGCACTACTTACCACTGTACACTTGCAGTGAGAGATTGTTTTTGATTTTGAATTATAGAACTAGAATAAAATCAGTATCTATCGTTTTTTTGTTTTTGTTTCTCCTCTTGAAGAGGAAAAGAAGTAAAAAGATGAGCAACAAAAGGATGAAAAAAGCAATTAACTTTGTAATTTTTGTTGGAGATAAAACGCAAAGTGTAGTTCCAAAGACAGTGCATTGAATCTATTGTGTGTGCGTGTGTGTGTGTTTGTGTGTGCACAACAAGATGCAGAATGATGGAATAAGGGGCTAACCAGTGCTATTATTTTTGGTAACACTTTTAGATTACAGCCTGTATTCCCTGTAGCTAACTGTAGAAACAGTTTGTTTCGATATTACTTGTCTCAAAACGAATTTTTTATTAACTTCACACTTTGCTGTCAGAAGAGTATATATTAATATTAACCATAGCCTATAACCTATATTTGTATTTATTTCCTGGGATGAAAGGAGGCTGTGCACATGGGCTGAGAAAAGGTAAGCTTGCACCTTGAAGAGCTGTAATGCTGGTCGAACGCAATTGCCAGGGAGAAGACTGTCAACATTTTAACTTTAGATGATCAACGTGGTTACACGAAATACAAGTAAGCGACATCTATGGTGGGTGAATTCTGTCCGCCAATGGCAGGTGGAGCAACGAGGCCATAAACGAGCACACGTGTAAATGAACAGATGTACCCCATAGTTATTTTAAGAACCCCAAAATTATAAAGAAACAATGTAGTTTGCCTGTTGTTGGTAATAAGGTCATTTTAAAATAAAATCCCATCAGATGTATTAAGTGATGCAGAAGTCAGTAGTTATATTATATGTTATGTACTGTACTGTACTGATACATTGTAAATAGAAAAGATTACACTGTAACTCCAGGGAGGCTGCTCCCTGATTTTGAAAAGAACTGGCTTTCCAATCTATGGCATATGGTCACGTGCCTAGTGTTCAGTGACTACAATGTCCCTGGTTCCACCTGGTAATTAGTTGCAAGTCATGTTTCTTTTTTTCCCATTTTTCCAGTCAACTAAAATCTAAATAATTAACAACAAAATCTTGATAAATGCTTATTATTCCATGATATCCACAATAAACAGTAGCTTCTTTGTTGTTTTTTGGTATCTTGGGAGTTTAATTCCACAAGGCATTATTGCCAAACACATTAATCTGATCTTGTCTGGCTTTAATTGTGCATTAAACTCCTCTTTGCTTTCACAAATCTGCTTCCCAATATTGTCCTCTCAATCACCTGCTCCTGTAATCAAATGTATTCTCTCATCACTCTCAAAGCTGAATAAAACATGAGTTATTTTTGCATCACTGAAGAAGCACTGAGTCTCATAGCAAGTGCAGAATGCACAGTGTCTGCAAACTATCTCAGAACAGACAAAGTGCTTCGTGCGGTCAGAGGCCTTCAATATCTTCATCTCCATAAAATCCCTTTTGGTTCAAGTCGAAGTTTCACACTTTGGCAGTGGAATACAAAATGGCATTCAGCAGAAGTACTTCCATCAGATCTTGGCATTCTTCTGTGCTCCATCCTTCTTGGCAATTCAGCCATGGCCTGTGCTTTGGAGATATGCAGACTTGAGATATGCTTTTGCTTGGTGTCAAGAATATAGAAATATATCTAAAGTTCTGCCACCTTGCACATAGAGTTATTTGATTTGGCAAAGTCTTTGAAAGAAAAAGAGGATTTCCTTAAGACTATTAGCACAAAGAAGTTGAAATACACAGAACTACTGAGGAGTATTTAGTTGCAAACTTTTGGATTATGACCGTTTCTGTCAGACAAATCAATTAAAATACTTAATTCACTGTTGCTTCAGTTGATTTCATGACTATAATACAGACAATCCTGCTTATTTAATCCCTCGTTTCTTCAGTAAGGTGATGACTTTTCATTCCAAATCCCTCTGAAAAAAATACAAAAACTGCTCCCGCCTCCTCAAAGATATGACATTCAGTCAGTATCTTTTGATACCGCACGTCTAAGACAAGATTGAAGAAAATGTACAGAAAGAGGCCTTTCTGCATTATCTGACGAGTTTCCCCATTCTGCTCTTTCCCCGTTCAGAAGAAAGAAAAAAAAAAGCATTAATGTTTAAAATTAGGTCATCTGTACAATGTCTCTCCCTAGTGTCCAATGTTTTTCGACTTTGCCTGTAGAGGAGCTGCTTGTCTGAGCGCTGATAAAATCCGGATATAAAACCTGACGTTGAAGATGAATGTGTCCCATAGCCACTCTCGCCTATCAGTCGTGAGCACGGACGAGGACAGGGGCCTGGGAAACATGTCAGAGAGCTATCTCCACTGCCACTCCCCTTCTCTTTCCTGCCCTCTTCCCTCACAGGCAGAATTAAAGTTGAAAAGGTTTGCGGCAAGGATAAAATAGAAGGGTATTTGACAGAAATGGGAAAGAATGCTAATTTATCTTTCTGGAAGAAGGACAGTTTTTAGGGTGCAGCCTCAAGTGCTCTTATGGATTTTATAACAGGCATGTTCAGAAACACACTGTGACGTGGGGGCATTTGGATGGCTAAGCCACTATACAGTCACCTAGCACAAAGGCCTAAAGATAGCTGTTTTAAGTATGACAAAAAGAAATTCCGAAAAAAATATTTTTGCCCTCTGCTGGAAATCATTATATTGAAATGGGCCAGAGAATGCACCAATTAGAGGAAAGAGGCATACACGTCTTGTCACATACAGCAAACAGCTGTAGAGATTACTAAAGCTATATGACTTAATGCTCAAATAAATTATAAATGAAGCAGCACATCCCCTATGCATACATGACTTAGATTCTTTGAACATCTGAAGGTCCTGAAACAAAATATGCAATATGTATATATAACTCATAGCCTAATTAAATATGAAATCAAAGTAAAAAATTGATTAAAAATGAAATTGCATAATTATCACGCTCTGGGTTTATGTCATGGATTTCTTTATCTGATCATGTGTAAAGTTAACACATGTGAACAGTAGAAAGAACACAGTGAGCATGAGTCTAAATTGAAACACAGACATCAGTTTTCACACTACACTCACTCTCTGCTAAGACATAAAAGCAAACGTATACACACAAAGAAAGAAATGAACCACAATTTAGGGCCAGGCGAGGGTAAATTACATGACAAAACTACAGTGATGAGTGTTTGAGCAGGAAAAGAAAATCTTCCTTGAGGATGAAAGACTAAGAAGGCACAGAGGGGAAGTGGATGGCAGCGCAATGAAATCCTATTTCAGCAGCCTGAGGGAGCCGTGGCAGGCTCCTCCTGCAGGCCTTCTGTGAAAGCCCGCTCGACGAGAAGATGAGGGACATGAATTGTAGTAAGTGTAGAGGCAGACATGAGCAGAGATGAAAGGGTGAAGGCGGTTTACAGTCTCTTTACTGGATTACACTGAGAAGAGGAGTAGTGTCTTTGGCATTTCAATAAGACCGCTTAAACACAATGTGTGACAGAGGACAGTGTTGCATAGACGGGACTTTGACTGATCCACTGTGTGTGTGTGTTCAAGGGCTTCCTATTTTGACCAGAAAAATGTTTTGTTTTTTTTTACATCCAAAAGACCAGCCAAAACATGTTGCAGTGATTTGACATGTAGTGGTTCATTCTGAAATAGTGCTCCAAAAATAACAGACTTACATGCAATCAATATTCACAGGTATTGTAACCCAAAATAAAAGCCTTCAAAAATAATTATTTCAAAAACAAAAATATTCACCTTTGAGAAGTGATTTGGTGTTTTGCCTGTCAAAGACATCTGCTTTAAAACTGGGCAAGATTTGATCGAGAAGCGAAACTCTTTAGACATCTAAATCAGAGTTTTGAGACCCTGACTGGTATAATTACATATGAAACCCGAGCCCCTACCCAAGATTGATGTCATGTTTTGCTTTATTTTATTCAACACTGACCTAAGTGGGCAGATTTTACAGATTTTAACAGATTTTATTTCCATAAATTATATTTTTACAACTCAAGCTTGTTTAATTTTCCGCATAAAAATGGCCCAAATGTGGCTAAACCCTACCAGTCCTGTAGGACTCCAGTTTCTTGTTGGAGTTGGTCATTTTGTGGAGTAAAGCTTCAGGCTAAGGCCAGGTTCAGGTAGAAGAACTCTAGTCTTCATTATATACATCTATTATACTACCTTAACAGCTTTTAAATGACTATAATGTAATGGAAAGCAGGTCCTAAGTTGAAATAGTAACTAAAATGCTGTTGAACAAGTTGCTTTATGTAGCTTAGATTCTAAAAACTTCAATTTTTAACCCAAATAAATCATTTTTAACCTGGATGCCTAGATGTCTTTAAACCTGCATGTCATTAAATTAAAGGAAAAAAGTGTTTAAATGATCAGAAATGTCTGAAAATCATTTTCTGTATTTTAACAAAAACTCAAGCAATACCCAGCCATAGCAAAGAAACCTGAATGAATTGGAAATGCATACGTATGACAGTACAGGATAGCTACACTGAACCAAAATATAAACGCAACACTTTTGTTTTTGCTCCAATTTTACATGAGCTGAACTCAAAGAGCTAAAACTTTTTGTACACAAAAGGCCTATTTCTTTCAAATATTGTTCACAAACTTGTCTCAGGTGTGCCTTAGGATGGCCACAATAAAAGGCCACTCTAAAATTTTAAAGAAATAGGCCTTTTGTGTACAAAAAGTTTTAGCTCATTGAGTTCAGCTCATGTCAAATTGCAGCAAAAACAAAAGTGTTGCGTTTATATTTTGGTTCGGTATAATTACAGTGGAGGTTTTCTTTATCTGGAGGCTCCAAGCTACTAGAGTACAGCATTTGAAGTTTAATATTGTCAGACTATGCAAACAGTTAAAAGGTACGCAGTGTCTTGTAAACAAACAAAGTTATGTTTAAACATGATCTCTAACAAATATGTTGAATGCATTCATAAAACATTTGCAAAGCCAGGAAGTTTTTAATGTTTTGAGCAGCACAAATTAATTTCTGTTCATCTACACCTCGTACTGGGATGGTAGCAGATGTTTAAGAGGTGAATATCCAAAACCTTCAACTATCTCAAATGTATGCTGTACATTAAATGTGTGATCCGTCAAGAAAGCTTTCAAAAAGGTGCAATGAAAAAGCTGAAAGGATTTGTCCAATGATGTGATTCCTTTCATGCCTTATCACAACATGGTAAAACCAGAAAACAAGCTTGTTTTTTTTCGTTGTTTCCTTCAAAGAATCAGAACGGAGTCAGACACAAAGATTTAATTACATGGTGGCTCAGTCGAATGCTGGCAGGCCAAATAGCTGCGGCTCAAATTCCTCCATGCTCCTGAGTCGCAGTGTGGCCTCCTGGGTAAGGCTGGGGTCCAGGTTGTCGTCAGGAATCATCACCACCTGCATCCCCGCAGCCAGCGCGGCCTTCACACCATTCGGAGCATCTTCAAACACCAAACACTGAGCAAGGACAGAGGAGATGAAAACAAAGTGATATTATCCTATAAGCCTATTAGGTCTACAGGATTTCACCCCCGTAGACACCGTAGAGCTGAGACCAAAACCAAACACAGGAAAATTGGAAACACGAACACCATTTCCATTTTCAGTGTGATAAACTTGATATTCCTCAGAGGAGTTCTGTTCACCTCTGCCAGATGGAATATCAATTTAACCTACAATTTGAAGAATGGTGGCCCCTGTAGCCACACTTTATTGCCTTTGTTTGTTTGTTTTTCAGCCCCAGCATTGAAGATGATCTGATGAGCTCATCTAAGATGTCGTGCATATCATGAAGCTGGACACAATAACCACACCTGTAGAGTGGAATACAATCCAGGTTAATGTTATGTAACGGGGGGGATTCTGACCACAGACGTAGGAAGTGGGGAAGCTCAGAATCAGCAGTCAATTACAAAGCAATTACAATTTTATTTTCCTTTTTTACTGGGATATCATTTGTGTCTGGTATATGCCTACCAGCGACTGCGGAAAGATAAGAATTTTATTCTGGTTTTATTTATTAACTTGTCATCAGTTTCAATGCTGGGATTAATTATAGCTAATAGATGGATATAACCAGTGTGCGCAAAAAAGCAGCTTTCTTTCCATATTTGAAAAAAACTGATTTATGCTCTTTATTTATCCAATGGAGGAAGTTTTTAGACAGTCCTTAAATCTAGAAACAAAGGGGTTTGGAGATTCGCTATTCATGATGTCGCTGTCTGAACTGTGAAGCTTTCAGAACAGCTCCCAGGAGTCGGAAAAGCGCACAAGGTCAGTTAACAGGGAATTAATTAAGGTATCCACGCTGTGCCAGATGTGTGTAATATTACACATTATTTTGGAGAGGTGTGAGGGTATGTCTGTGACGCTGAGTTTGTCTGAGCAGGAAACACAAGTGAACTGTAAACGTGAAGCTTCTGCCAGTTTGTAATTTTTTATCTATGTATTTGTTAACATTTATTTAGTTCCTTGTTGGGCGCTCCAGCATTTTTTGTTTGTAATCAGAATCAGATTTATTGCCAAGTAGGTTTACACATACAAGGAATTTGTTTTGGTGCGTGGGTGCCAATAAGAGCAAAGATATATACAGAAAAAAATGGTGCAGGGCACCTCCTGAGAATGTTTTTTATGACATTTCTTATTTTTTCTGCTGAGAATGAAAACTAGTGTGTGGCTGATGTGTTTATACACATGTGTTCTTGCGTGTGTGTGTGTTTTAGTTTTTTACCAGCCATGCCACGAGACCCCCTAATTGTCATTGGGTATTTCGCACACTGGATGTACCGTACATTGAAATGAAACACGTATACTAATATAAAAATATATATCATTATATACTGTAACTTCCTCTCAGCATCCCCAGCTTTGATTGCCTTTTCATTGTGTTTGGATAGCATGAATTCATGTTATTTTCAACCATGATTGAAGGATTAGTGTCTTTCTTGTGTGAAGTTTAATTTTAAGTTAAAGTCTTTGGGAAAAATATGTAATTTAGGAGGCAGACCTCTGTCACAGCGCTGTGACATGCCCAGCCAAATAAAAATGTGAAAAACATGGAGTCTAATTGGGATTTTAAATACTTATTTGTGCAGATGTTCAACAAGGACATTCCACAGTTGCAATACATTAATATGGTTGAACCTTCACCAGGAGGTTAATCATTTTTCAGTATCTGATAATCAAATTCAGGAGTGTGCAGACAGAAAGAGGGAAGAAAGGGAGGCTCAGTACTCTACAGGTTAAGGAGGAACAATTAATACCAACTATTCAACTTTACAGACATTTATTCATACTACTAGGTAACTGTAAGTGTAAAAAATCTCAAATAACATCAATCCACATGTACAGATTACCTGCCTTAAAATCAATGTGCCAGATGAAGCCCATGAAAACCACTTAACTATATAATGGTAGTAGTTGTCCTTTAGTACAACACACTTTATTACAGAATTTTGTCTAAAGAGAGGAAGAACAGCAACACCACATCCGACTGACAATGGATGAGAAACGGAGAGTGTGAATGTGTAGAAGCAGGGAAGGAAACTTAACTCGAGTTACAAGTTAAAAAAAAAACTCCTATTCAAGGTTTTAACTCATTGATCTATACGTACAGTGATTGTGGGACTTTGTCACCACAAATGGCAGTCCTTATCCTGTTTCTAACCATCAGCCAATGTTCATTACTTCCACTCATAACGTCCATTTTCCCCCTAACCATGACAAAGTTAATTCTGTTGCCTAAGCTCCAAACCTTAACTATAGAGGTGGCAGATCAGACAATTCAAATATGAATATATTTTGTAACAGTCATATCGGTCGTTTTGGAAGCCAATTACAAATTACAAATTTATTGTTCATGTATCATGAAGCACATCACAGTTAATCTGTCAAATTTCAGTTCAGCACTGAGATCCATCATCAAATGTAAGTAGGATACCAAATGCTAAAAGTGCTGAAGCAGTCTTCATTTATACCAAGTGACTTTATCCACATTTATCTAAGGGTGCTTTCACACCTTTTGTCTTTTATTTCTTGTCTTTTTACAAAGAGGTGTAAACAATAAGTCATCAGGACATCCTGCACAATCAGGGTTACATGGACCCACATGGGGAAAACAAATTCTGGTGGCTGCAGGTTCTGGTACTGATGCACATTTATACTACCAAGCTTGCCAAATTATTTCCTCACTTCCTGAATAGTTTGCTTCCTGAATAGTTCACAATCAGAACAAAGATTTAATGAATCAAAAGCTACCAGCTTTTTAATTCACTTTACTAACCCTTATCTACTACCACAAAATCCTGTAGTTGGTCCTTTTTTCTTTCAGGCCACAAACAAACTGCCTCACTTGGAAGCAGACTGAGACCATCCTTTTCATGTGGTCTCGGCCCGATTGGTTTTTTTTTTGTTCGTCTGACAGCTTTTACTCCAGCCGAATCAAACGGTTTGGTGTGAAAGCAACCCACACTGCTGCAGTTTCACTAGTTTTTCCACTGTAACACTAGAGGCCACAGTGTTAAATCATTCTACACATATATATCTATACACACTGACACCGATTTAAGATCCCATACGATTAAACTACTTTCAACCAATGAGCTTTTCCTTTTTTTCCTTTAGACAGTGTCTTCCCCTAAAATGAATGTGTATACATCTACTATGTGTTTGTTTTTTTGTAACTTGTATTTATTGCACAGCCATACAATCTAGGTTACACAGGCAGAACTTCAATGCACACATCTTAGAAATACGGACTTGTATTTTCCTCAGTTGTCAATGCTTAATATCTTACTACCCATTCAACAAGACTGAAAGAGCAGGAAGACCTTTACTGGACAAAAATGCAGTTTTGTTGCAAAGTAGGTAAGTGAAGTGTCCTTAGCTCTGAATCACACTGAGGAGGAGTTCATTGTTTCATTCAAATGGCCTTTTGGTTCAAATAAAGGAGAATTGGGTAAAGAATCTCTCATGAATACAATTACTAGCAGAGAAAAGAAAAATAGTCTGAACGAACGGCAAGTCAATCCGGACCCAACCTATGTTATGAATACAATACATTATGAACACATACATACAATACTGATCAATAAATTGTTTGTGATGTTGACTACACCGGAGATCATTCACAGCGATCCTCTAGATGAATGTAGTTTGAATATTACTTATTTCCCTATCGTTGACATTGTTATCGTCATGGCGATGTTAACTGCAGTAAAAAGTGCTGTCTGTTGTTGCCGCCAAATTCATGCAGTAACGGTGCACCGGAGAATATTCCATCAGCTCCTAAATCACACATACTGAATGTGTCTCGGTTTCCCTAGTATACAGTTTCTACAACTAGTGTGAGAGTATATCTGCGATAGAAATAAATATTGGACTAACTGTCTGAGCTGTGTCTGCCTTATCTGGGGGTTTTTTTCTGCCTCGGTTATAAGACATACTATGTTACACTTAGAATATGTTACATAACAATCCATCGCCAATGAAGATGTCAAAATTTACAGAGAAAAGAAAAGTTGACCCAAAAAACCTAATCCACAAAGAGGAGTCGACAATCGCCCCAATCCAGCACAAAGCCCATGTGTGATGGTGGATTGTGAAGAGTGTTAATGCAAAATGTCACTATAACCAAGCACAGCCATTTCGAACAGACATCCTCAGAACAGCAACTGATTGCAGACAAACAATGTCATTTCCCCCAGTAGGCTCTAATGTATTTTGACTATCTTGACTGTCTTAAACTTGAATGCATGTTCCTTAAAAGTTATAGGTGAGTTCATGTTATATTTTATTTTGTGGCTGTTATAATAGTAATCTCAGTTCAAACACTATGTTGCAGCTCTCCAATTTGCCTAAAGGACTCATATAGAAATCACTAATCAAAAAGTTGAATAAGAATTGCAATTGGGACTGAGAGAGTCAACATATCAATGGGTAAAAAAAGTTAGGCAGACACACAAACAGCCCAAACATATAGTGACACTTGTATGTGACTGATGTTGGGTGATAAGATGTGGCTTCATGCACTCTGGAATACATTTTCTGTAAGTGCAGAGGGGCTGCCCTGGGTATGTGCATGGTTGCGACAGTTTATGTGCATGCGCGTATTCATGTTTAGAATAAACGCACACTTTAGATTACAGCATGCAACGTGCAGCATTGAGTTTTTTTGTCAGAGGAAACTTACTGTTGTCTGGGACTGGCAGTCTGTGTTGGAATATACAATATCAAGTTGTATTTGTAATTTTTCTTTTTTGCTTCAAGAGAACAAATAATGCTTTCAGATGTGAAGAAAATCTCATAATTGTGCACTTACATTGCAGACAATGTTTTTTTTTTTTTAAATTTGCTTTAACTTAATATGTAAGAACTGTCTTTTGTATTCTGAATGGCTAGTATTCTACATTAAGAAATATCTTGTGTAGAAAGCCTGATTAGATTCAGTATTATATATATATATATATATATATATATATATATATATATATATATATATATATAAACTACGTCGAGTAGTTTAATCTGTAAATATATTTTATAAACT
>JAVQJL010046014.1:0-10403 GCA_036024295.1 Nannoperca obscura
GAGATGAATCACAAGTGCTGTGAGTAAGAACATCGCTGCCAATGGCAGAATCCAAAAGAGCATCACATCTAACAACAGAGGATCTTTGTACATTATCACATACAAGACATTCAGACTAAAATACAGTTCCACTATAATATCGTACAATATGCTGAACTTTATATATTATTATTATATAATATATAATATACTTTATAGAACCAATGTGACGTTTAAGTGCTGTTGTGTTCCCGGGAGTCTTTAGTCCTCTTGATCCACTGGACGTGACGTGAAGTGAGAAATCATCTACAGCATCATATCTCGATTATTATCAAAACCAGGAGGAGTCTTAACAACTCTTCCACTTCCTGCCGTTTCCTCCGACCGCTCCACCAATCGAGGTGCACTCCCACCCACCATGCAGTCTGTTTTCAGACATCATCGGCCCAGTTGTTTGTCCGCTGTGACTCCACGCCAGCCGAAAAGTGTGTGTGTGTGTGTGTGTGTGTGTGTGTGTGTGAACACTCCTGCTGTGTTCACATTCGTCCTTCACTGTCTTTGTTTTGTTTCCGTCGCTCTCACCTGAGAGTGTGAGCTGCGGTGGGTGCAGCGACATCAACACGTCCTGAACATCACCTCAGATTCATTTCAACAGCAAACACCCAGAAATGTGAAGCCGAGGACTGATTGTGGAAGCAGCAGCTGAGCAGCAGCCGTGTGGGTAAACTCTGACTGGAGGACATAACGCTGGGCGCAAAGGGACCCGGCGCCTCGACGGGAGAGGTGCTTAATGTTAATACCTTCATTTGTTTCTGCACAGTGCTGGGAAAGGCTCCAATAAAAGCAGCTTTCACCTGCAGCCGACTGCTAATAAAACATTAGCCATTTTGTGCGAGTCACGGCCACTGCAGGCCCGAGCGGCTGCTGCCAGTAAACCCTCTACAGTGTCAGTGGGAATTAACAGCCAGGCGGCTAATCAGCAGCTGTATATGTGCTTTTACAGACTCCTGTGTTCTCAGGAGAAGAAACACAGAAATCAAACAGGAAACCATAAAAAACTAGTCATTTCACCTCGGATGAACTTCCTGTGGGGGGAATGTGTATAAAACCATGCATCTATTTAATGGAATAACATGATGGTGTTGTGCAAGACACCAAAACTAAATCAAGACAATTCCTCTGTTGATTTAATAAGAAAAGTTAAATTAAACCTTCATTCATTTGTAATTTCTTGGACTGTTGGGGCAAAAGCACAACATCTGACTCCACCCATTTATTACTGTTGCTTTAATATAGTCCGACTCACAATGGACGGATTGAAATCCATGCAGCAGAACCAGAGATATTATATCAACACATTCGTCTTTCTTGCCAAAACCTGGTGCCTACATTACCCACAATGCATCTTGACCACGGACAGTCCCGTTGCAGATTGGGGTGTTTTTGTTTTGCTAGTAGTAGCTAATGTAGCCTAGAGCTTACAGCCGTGGTTGTATGATAAGTGGCCCAGTGGCCACTCGCGGTATTGCAGCAAACAATTCATGCATTTGCCCCACAGACCCATTGACCTCCATCATTAAAGATCCATTTTTAATCCATAGAACCTGGAAGCTACAAACCTTTTTTTGGCATATGTGTCAGCTAACCAGCTCTTAGTGGATTGGATAGGCTCCATTTTAGGGTCCGGGATCCAGGTCTTAGCTCTGTTTTTGTTCTCCACCAACTCCTGAGAAATAAATGTCTGGATGTTGAGCTGCTGAAAGCTTCGGCCCCTTCACCAGCTAGTCTCTCGAACTGTGTCTGTCTGCTGGTGGAGAACTGTTCGTTTGTCAGAGCTTGTGGTGAAAACAGCTGGAAACAGCACAAAACTGCCGAGGTGGAGGTGAATCTCTGTGGATCCATCACTGCGAGGAACTCCTTCTCCATCACACGGTAACACTCAGCGTTCGTGTTCATAGTAAAACCCTTTTTTAGTGTAGTCCCATGCAGCTTAGCGTTGTGTTAATGTTAGTGTTAATACGTGAATCTACGTCTTCTTTGTTAACTTCTCATCAGTCCAGAGTCCCTGGAGCTCAGCGGCTGCTTCTTCACTGGTCTTTTATCGCTCAGCGTTGGGCTCAGGTTAATGATGATCAGCTCTAATTCCTCCTATAAACTATTTTTACAGCTGCTGCTCTGGTCTCCGCTGACTCCCTCTGACCTGAGTTAGCAGCTCACACACACACACACACACTCGTCTTAATTCCCTCCATAAAGTGTTGATGGAGTTTCTCACGAGTCCACAGAGGAGTCAAACATCAGATCTGTGTTCAGCTGATGATGTCTCTCGTGTAGGTTTCTAACCGAGGTCAGCAGGTTAAAGCAGCCCAGATATTCTGCTGTTGTTATATTGACGATATGACAATAATACTGCAACTGTGTGAAAGAGTACCGTTAAGAGAGCCGTTAACTGAACCTCATTACTTTATAAAAGTAGATTTGATAGATTTGAATAAGTCACACTGAACATACTCTCTCTTTAAACAACAATAGACCAAATGTTTTAATTTACTGATTCATTATAATCAGATGTGCTTTTATTGTTTTACTAAAGAGACCGACGTCATACTGACACACCACACATTGTAAATAAAGATGGCCGCCGCGTCTCCTCTGAGCTAAAACATCATGCTGACATCCTCATGTACAGTCTGTGACTCACACATGTGCACAGACATATTCAATAAGTGTTCAGATACAGCCAGAGAGGTGAAGTCCCTCCTCTCCCCGTGGACCAGCATGCTGATTTAAAACGTGCCCCGGGTCACACACACCATGTTTGTCAATGTCAAAGATTATGTTGTAAGTCAGGAAAGTGGCAGTTTGTGGTAAATCAGTTGAAGTACAAGGCTTAGTGTGAAATATGTGACGAGAAACACTCCACGAGCGGACGTGGTCCCACGAGGCGGCTGCCAACAGTCCAGGAGGCGCTGATGGAGCTCATCAGGGGAGGTAGCGTTACGCTGACGGCCATGTTGGAGAAGCAGTGACTTTACGGTCCTTGACTTTCTTAACTTGCACAATGTTCTTTTAAGCTGACAGACATCATCCTGTATGTTCAAAAGGGATTAAACATTATTCGTCTAGGCCTCTGTCACGGTCCTGGATCTGTTCTCTTGTGATGTTATTTTGAAAGTTTAGACCTGTTTCCTGTTTTATTTTGTAGTTCCTGGTGCATGTGTTTGTTGAGGGCTTCCTGTTTTGGTGTCTGATCAGTTCCACCTGTGTTTTGTGTCACCTGTCCGTTTAGTCTGGGTTGGTTGTGTTGCATTGTCTTCATGTTGCATGTGCTTCGTGGTTCCTTGTGTTTTTGGTCACAGCCTTTACCGTTGCCACTGTACGTGTTCCCCAGGTGCGTGTTTTTTGGTTTTGATCCATTCTCAGGTAGATTGCATGTCCTTGTAAAGCCATGTTTTGCTGATTCCTGTGTTTTTTCGATTACGTATTTAGTTCTTATTGAAAGAGTTTAATTGATCCCGTCCTGTCTTATATTTCTTCAAACGTGAGGTCCCACCTGAAGGGGAGGGACTTCTTCTAATAAACATGAAGCTTCAGATACTCCGAGTTGGAGTTTTGGGTGGTGGATTCAGGGACAAAAAGACAACAGAGGCAGATCTGGACGTGCACAGGTGAGATATGAGGAGCAGGTGCGTGTTCGACGCTCTCCTCGGGAGGTCCAAGAATTGATTTATTTACCAAAGTGTATTTTCCAGGTGTGCTGCAGGTACACACATGCTTACACAAGTCCTACAGCTGCAACGTCACCACCGTGAATGAACCGCTGTAAACTGCTGATTCCACTTTGTTTCCTTTTAGTAAACACCTGCTGGTCTTTCTTCTTGTTCCCGGCCCAGAGCAGCGGGAGCCGCCACGTTCTGAACAGACCCTATTATTTGGCTGTTTGTACCTGCGCAGCAGACACCTGTCAGCCAGATTAATTACACAGCGGCGGAGGCGAGGATGGTGAAAACGTGAGGAATGCTTCCAGCGTCCGGCCGACACAATCATGTGAACAAAACCCAAAAGAGCAGATGCGTCCTGGAAACGTCGGCCGGGCTGTTTGTCATCGTGTCGGGAACACAGGTGGGCTGTAACCAACTGCATTTACTCAGGTAGTGCAGGAAAAGCTGCTCTGATCAATACTTTCATGATAGCAATGGATCAAACAGCTGGAGACCACAACTTAAACTAAAAATCTCCTCACGTTCCACATTCTTCTCCTTCTGCAAAACATTTGATTTTCATAATTTAAAAATTACATTTTTTGACGACAACGAGAGAATAAATGACTGAAGAATGGAGGTGTTGGTTTTTTATTTGCAGTGTTTGGTAAATTTCAGGCAGGAAAAGTAGTTTCTCTTCTCTTTGCCTGTTGTTCTTCCCTCCAAACAATCAACAGCAAACAGCTTTGGACAGATGCAAATCACCTCATTAACTCCCTCACCTAAATCCATTCTGCAGCAGGAGAGATGAGCGAATGCGAGGATGAGAAGGGAGAAGACGGGAAGGGAGAAAAAGAAACCAAAAAAAGAGAAGCGGTCTGATAAAACATCTGCTGGATTCGCCCATCTGTGCCAAGCCGAGCGAGCGAGGCCCGCTGTGAGAGGGAGGAGGGAGAGAGGGAGAGATTGAGAGGTGGTGGGCGAAGAGAAAAGAAAGGAGGAGGAGATGGAGGCATGGTGCCCACGTCAACAAGTGCCAGGAATTGTTTTGGGGGGGGAAATGCATCATAATGAAGGCGGGGGCCGGGCGAAAATCTGCAGCTAACGCTGAATCCCCCAGGAAACAATTAAAGTGCCATTGTTTCTCCCGGCCAGCTCCGACTCCTGACAGGTTTTATTTTTTATTTCTCTCCCTCAGTGTTCACACCTCTTTTCAGATGATATTTTCAGTGTTTTCTTCTCTTGCTCTCTTTCAGAGGGATTTAGCGATTGATACGCCCGAGGCTCGGCTTTGTTGATCAGCCGCTGCTGCTGCTCCTCCACCTCACTTCTTTTCAGCTGCAAGTGCTTAGCTGAAGACAACGACGAAGACGGCTTCTGGGTCAGCAGAGGACAAGATGTCTGCCTGATTATAGTTGAATTGGAAGAGATTATCCTCCTGCTAAAAAGAGATTATCGCATTCTGCCTGCGCGCCGCGTGTTAAGACTACAGGCGGAAGGTTTTAAAGCAGATACAGCAACAAACAGACAAAGACATCAGCGGCTACGAGGACGTTTAAGGGTTCAAATCCCAATTTAAGAAGACAATAAAGCATCATGTCAGCCGAGCAGCACAAGTTCAAGGAAACCTCCGCAGAGAGCCTGTGTTTAATCCGGCCCTCTGAGTCAGGAATCACTCTGGATTACCGAGCGGCGCTCGGGACCCCCAGAGGCCCTGAAGGCCTCGTGCTGTCAGCGGGTTTGAGATCATGCAACCATTGATTTCCCCTGAAAGGAATAGGCTGATTGTTATAAATATTCTTGTTATTGTCAATAAATCCCATTGAATTCTTTCTTGAAACTGCAGGAGTTTGGAGGGTGGTGTCTCTACTGTCCACAACTGCAAAACCAGAAACACACATTGTTTCATTGATTCTTTACAGTTCTGCTTTTGTGTGTCTGTTCTAACCAAAGCTGCTAATGTTAGCATGTCCTTCTAGCTAGCTTACAACCTATAACAATAACCCAGCACTATGATACATACAGAGTTTAGGCTAATGTTAGCATGTCCTGCTAGCTAGCTTACTATCTACAATAGTAACTTAGCACTATGATACATAGAGTTTAGGCTAATGTTAGCGGCTCTACTCTGCAGCCTGAGCTAAACTCATTAGCTGAGATAACGGTACGTTAGCCAAACAAATCTTAGCTTAGCCCTTATCCTCAAAACTCTGTTGTTGAAGTAAAACATACTGTTTGGAAATAGACATTAATTAATCTAACGTTAGTTGTGATGGATTTTCTGCATTTCTTAGTTATTTTCCTAAATAATTAATAAAACATTTAGTATAGTAAAACAGACTATTAATTAATTAGATGAAATGAATGGGTAATCATCAGTTGCTGTGAGGTAACATATATATATATAAACCAGTATGGAGGAAAGATCCAGTAGTGACTTGTTGTCAACGTTCGTTAAATCACAGTTGGCTGGAAGCAGATTTGTGTGTGTGTGTGTGTGTGTGTGTGTGTGTGTGTGTGTGCGCGCGTGTGCGTGTGTGTGTGTGTGTGTGCGTGTGTCATACATGAACATGCATGTGTAGAGTCCTCACTTCCTGCTCCACGCGTCCATCAGAGCAGCTCATTCATGACGGTGCATCTGTGGGCTGCAGCTCTGGGCAGCTAATTGTATTAGCATCAGCGTTTAATTAGCTGCTTGTTGTCTGTCTTTCTCTCTGGACTCCACCAAAAACACCTGACTTTCCCAAACTCCACCTGAAGAGGGACGAGCTACAGGATTGTCCCAAAATGTCAGATTGCTTTTTAGTTTTATAGCATTTCCCGACGCTCACCACGAAGGTAACATGCGGAAAAAACAGGTAACATTTCCCGAATCAACAAGGATCGTTTTCCTCCTTGTGGTTTCATCCGTCCAGATTAAACTGAAGTCTGTTCTCTCAGAGCAGCTTCTTCCTCCTCCTCTTCGTCCTTCCTCCCTCCCCAGTAATTAGACCAAGACAACATAATAAATCAATGCACAAGTGCTTGTCTGGAAGCTCAGCCACTTGAAGAGCTCGAGACATTAATGCGTTCAGCAGAGAAACAGACATTACACTGTAATCAATCCTGCTACACAAATCAACTTATCCCTGCCCATCGGGCCCTTCTCCCTGGTTTTTACCCCCCACCTGCTTCTGATAAAACCACTTCCTGTACATTAACGCAGGTCAATGGCTACCTCGGAGGTGTAAATGACGAGATGATCTTTTGCACTTAACAGGATATACCAGATATTGAGTTTTCAATATCCAGTAATGCAGGGGGGGGGGGGACCAGATTACACCGGTTCACACTGTGGCCGCAGGGGCTTCTGGGATGCCACCTGTGATTATGCGTGGCGGTCTGTCACAGCGAGAGCGTCACATTGACACATTATTCTGATATCATCGTCCATCACAGTGATTTGATCCAGAGAAGGGATGAAAGAGTGTCTGGTGTCACGGCCGTTTGGTTCAAAAACACCAGACTAACAACTGATTTTACTGCCGTATCAGAAAAGAAATACAGTCAGTGTGGATGTTTCCTGCATTAAATCAGACCACTATGTTCTCTAACCTTCAATAAGTGCTGCCTAAACTTAACCAGACACATTTAATATTGCTGCCCTCTCTACCAGTGGATCTGTTACAGCAATATCAGATATTCTGGCTGAAAACTAATGAAATACTGACGTATTTCTGTAGTAAAACAGGAAGTTAGTGTCGCCATGGTTCCCTCCACCAACAGCCAATGGGACGTCTCCACACTGACACACTGACAGACCAGCTAACATGCTAACATGCTGCTGTTAAACAAAGACCTTATTTCAAGGCATCGAACTAGAAACCCGTTCAAGAAACCCACTGACTTCCAGACGAGGGAGCAGGAAGTGCTAACATGCTAACGTGCTAACTCACCTCAGGGTTTCGGGACTCGTTCCTGCTGCTCTCTCTTTCTGCATCAGGTAAACATTAAATGAACTCCAGTCTGCGTTATGTTTCCTTCCAAATGGATTTCCTGTTGCACGTTAGTTTACATTAGACATTGTTGGACGCACATCTTTTCTACTAATGATTCATTTCCATCCAAAGCTAACGATGTTAAAATTACTTTTACTTCCTGCTTGGTTTAACTCCACCCACTACACAACTCTATTTCTTTCACTTTGAATCATGGGTAATTAGGTGTGCCTCATTGTACCATCTCTCACCTTTTACTTCATCCGGCGTTCATCAATCGCAGCGCTTCCTCCACCTCCGCCGTCGAGCTGCGAACACAAACACTTGATAAATGGCCGCTTTTGTCGACATGAAGCGACACAATATAATTTAATAATTTATTACCTTGATTTATTCGACAGGTTCAATTGATTTTAATTAATTCGGCAGGCTGTGAACAAGCATTATTAAGGACACACATTATGCTGACAGAGATTTATGCCATAAATGAGGTGGCAGTCCTCATTATGCGAATTTATAATCTATCACCTCTTTAAAATGCAATTATGTATTATTAGACTAATGGCAGAATACAATTCAGAGCAGAGAGAGAAAATAGGTAATCATTCTGAAAGTGAAATCAAATGGATGGTGAATATGGTTTGGAGCAGGAAAAAAGACTAACCAAAGTTTCCCATTCCACATAAGTATGACTTGGTAATTATATGTGGGTAATGACTCGACATTCCTGCATGTTTTGATTATGCTTGGGGGGGAAAAACAAATTCACCTCCGCTCCATTTGTCTTCTCATTAGCTTTAAATCTCTGTTAGCACAGACTGACTTCCTTTCATAATTAGTCAGGTCTGCTGCTGCTGCAGGAAAATAACAACCGACGCATCGTTGCTGTTTAAAGTTTTCCTCAATTCAACTTTCATTTTGTGTTCTGAGGGATTTCTGTGAACTTTGACTCCTGGAAACTGTTTTTAACAAGACTAAAAGTACACAACCGCACTAACAGCGAGCATGTTAAGCTCATTACACACCAGAAAACAAAAATCAATTGATGGGTCAAAAGAAACTAACTTTGCTGTTCTTAGCTGCCTACAGAGGCGCTAGAAGCTGCAGCCATGTACTGGTTTTCATGCTGGATGCAGAATGTACAACTAACATCTTTTGCGGCGTGCTAGGCTAAGGTTAGCCGGTTTCCTGTTTTTGCAAAGTGGAAATACACAGCAATTAAAAAGTTATTAGAACAGCATTTGTTGGAAAAGCTAGACGCCGGCAGCTAATGAGCTACCACAGGCAGTACACGGTAAACTGCAAGCTAATGCTAGCTAACTCGCTAGCCTTAATGGGAACTTCTTGTAGTAAGCTAATAGGCTAGCAGCCGGATAAGTAGTGATGTTTTCACTCCTTAAATTTGTTCATAATTTGGTTTCTGCTGAGGTGAAATAACTGAAAGTTTAGCGCTTTGCATTGTGGGACACAGTGGATGAGGTAGACGGTCCGATCCATACTGGAGAATATTTTTCAGAATTAGCACAACATCTGGGTATATTTTAGCATTCTGCAGATTTAGCTTTTTTTTGTGTGTTACATGCTACATGTTCCAATGCTAATATTAGCATGTTAGTAATTAATTCAAGAACTTTAAGCTTCTTGCATAGCGAGATAAACTGCATTATTATGAAAATCAAGTTAACGTGCACATAAATAAGATTAAAGATTTAAGATACATGATCGTTGAGTTCGGAGCCTAAATGTTAAACTCTGTGCTGCTGCTAAACATTTTAAACCAGAGTTGTCTGACTGAAATGATATTTATTTTCAGAAAGTAAAGTATTAAAAGCTGTCTCACGTCAGCGTCCTCCCAGCTTACGATGCTGTCGTGCGTCCGTCGGTCTGTTCTGCGATCACGTTGTTAATCTGATGAATGCGTCTCCAGGATCTGAGCTCTCGCCTTGTGTTCACAGGACGTCGTGTCTCATCATCTTTAGAAAGGCAGTGCACTCAACTAGTGTGCAGATACATGGTTTGGTTTGTCCAAAGTAGCTTGACAGCTAATGCTAACTAGCCATACTTTGTGATTATGCAGTGCAATGACAGCCGTGCGTGTGGTGCGGGACCAGACAGGAAGCGTGCTGTGAAACCAAAACAAGCAGCTGAAAGAGGCTAAAAGGCTCTGCAGAGCTGGAGATAACTCTGAGGGTTTGTCACCATGAGGCTAAATCTGCAGGACTATTTACTCTCCACATGTCCAGTTCACTGAACATAACAAAGCATTTCAGCTAAAGTTACAGAGCGAGTTCCCTCAGACGTGACGCCTCACTACAGACCTGGGATCTGCCCCACTCAGCCTGTCACAGTCTGGTGACGGGCGGACTGAGCGCTGCACGATGTGAGCTAATGAGCCTCCCCTGCAGAGCGAGTGGGGGGGGTCCAATGAACCAGATTGACCATGACACTGCTGCAGGTAGCACTTTCACTGCTGATGTGTCTGTGTCTGTGTCTGTGTCTGTGTCTGTGTGTGTGTGTGTGTGCGTGCGCGTGTGCGTGTGCGTGACGCAGCTGTCACTACAACATGACACTATAACCCACAGGATGTACTGACACATGCCTGTATGCTGTGTGTGTGTGTCTGTGTGCGTGTGTGTGAGAGAGAGTGTGTGTGTGTGTGTGTGTGTGTGTGTGTGTGTGTGTGCGTGTGTGTGTGTGAGTGTGTGTGTGTGTGTGTGTGTGTGTGTGTGTGTGTGCGTGTGTGTGA
>JAVQJL010046020.1:0-23501 GCA_036024295.1 Nannoperca obscura
CTCACCGGTAGATTTTGTAGTTTGATGCCAGCATAATTACTTCTCTTATTAAAGACTGCTTTTTTTGGATCACACCAATGTCTGCTTTTGGGTCCTCATTCCGCTCCCGCACACCCCGGCGTGACATGTTCGGATTGACTGATATCAGCAGGGAGGTTATTCCAGAGGAATGGAGCACGATGGAAAGGCCCCGTAGCCAGCTAACTTCTTTTTAACTCTGGGGACAGACAGGAGTCCTGTTTTTTGATATCGTGAGTACAGGATGGCATATAAGGTATAATATATGAAGGGCCGAGCCCATTTACAATTTTGTGATCAGAAGCATCTTAAAGTGACACAATGACACCATTGGTATTTAGACGGGTTTCCTATAAGCCTGCCAGGCTTCTGTCCACAACTCTACTGCTAGCAGCCAGAAAACGCTCTGAGGGAACCTGAAAGCGATCTGCTTGACTTTGCGACAGCAGCAGCAACAATAATACCTCTTGAAAACGCTATGTGAGGTAAATGCTGAAAAGTCTATTTCCACTTTAAAGTCTGATCTGACATGGATAGGGAGCCAAAACTGGTGTGATATGATTACATTTTCTAGTTTTAATTAAGATTCGCGCTGCAGTATTCTGAACCATCTGAAGCATTTTATTACTAGCGTGTGCAGCCCTGACAACAAAACGTTACAATAAGTCTGGATTAAACAAAGGCATTAATTAGGATCTCTGCACCAGCTAAGGACAGTAAATACCTAATTTCAGCAAATATCTTTGTGATTTTTTTAACGTGCTGATCAAAAGAGAAGCTAGGATCAGAAACGTAACATCAAGATTCTTGGCTGTCGGCCTTTGAGATATCACAGTGTTGTCAGAGTTACTGCTACTTGATCAAACTGGTGTCTGTGTCGAGCAGGGCAAAACTACTCTGAAACTAACTACTCTAAACCATGTAACCTTTTATGAATATCTTACCAAAGCTAGCTAAATATCACTGAAGATATCTTAACACTTTGCTTGCAATATGCTGGTGGCTTATTGTAGCATCAAGTCAACTTTTACAAACACGTTGACTCAGAGCCAGTGATATACCAGAAACACAAGTATGACTTTCATTATTCAGTCTTCCAACTCACTTCTGCCAAACAACTTTTCTTGTAGTTTCAGAAGTGTTTGGAAAGTTTGATTGGATCTAAAGCTTTTCTACCACCACTATTTACTGAAACCTTCCCACAGCTATAGGCAGATGTGATTATGTAGGGGGAAAAGCATAATTTCAAGAGCTCTATACACATTCATAGATATGATCTTCTTTGCAGGGCACCCAGTGGATAAATCATGGAGGCTGCTATTTTGTAAAACCTGTCTGCATAGTTTGGAACAGTTGCAATCCTCACAAAACTCCTTATGTGAAACAAACTGGGCATGCCACATGCCAGATACACAGTCCAGACTCTGTTGTTGTAAAGCAGCTAATGAGTGGTGATATTATGTCTTTATTTACATAACAGCCCAATCACTAGCTTTACAAAAACAAATTTGAAAGTTTCCAAATTCAGAGTACAAATATACAGTGTTATAGGGATGTAGTACTAGTCACTTGTTTATGATAGGCTAAAACAAACAGTACCAGCTGATTTTCTATAGGGGGGCTTAAATTATGGTGAAGAGTAATTTATCTGGGTGCACTAGGTGATAAAGGTATCACCTTGCCAATATTAGATGCCAGATGTACCAAATCCATGGAAAGTGAGGAATAGGAATAATTAACAGACTACAACTAACAGCTGGTTTTCCTCTCATGTCTTGGCATGCAGCTGTTGTCCTGTAAGTGTGTGTCATCTGTGGAAAAAAAAGAACACTCCAAGTCTCCATGTTTGGCATCTTAATGGCTCTGGTCTGCATAACAGAGTTTTAAAGAAGCCTCTCCGTGGAAAACACAAGTACCACAGTGTGTTTCCCCACTGAGTATATAACCTTTGTGATCTTTTTTAATATGTGCAGTATTACAATAGGGATTCATGAGATGTATAAGTTTAACTGTAGTTGTACAGCGTTATCTGATTGTTTGTAATTGGTTTGCAACTGTTCTCATATCTGATGGTAGTGCTATAAAATGAGCTTTATTATTGTAATAATCCAGAGGGCTACATGCTACATTTTCTCATTTTTCCTTTCTCTGTTTAGACAGCTTCAACCTCCAACCTCCAACCAACAGATTTTGTTCCATCCTTTAGCTCACATTTGGGTGGTTCAGACTTCAGTGTGTGTGTGTGTGGGATGGGAGAACGGCGTGTTATTGTTCCAGTGTTTTGATAATAAGTGCTTGTGGTCATAGCTGTCTGTGAATGTTCTGAGAGATGAACATGGAGTTGATATGTGCACTCCAAGTGAACTTGTATTGTAGGTGTATTCACATAATCGTCCCGTTGCAGTTTGGGGTGTGGATGGAAGGGTGCTGTTGTAATGTTATCCAATTTAATGGATAAGGACCAAAAGTAAAAGAAACTCAACCCACTTTCTGTGGCCCTTTGCTGTAAGTTACTGTATATGGTCCTTTGAGTAAGTTTAGTATTAGGGATTGTGTTAAGTTAAAAATACGGAAGCTTTTCCAGCTTTCAAAGATCTGGTAAAGTTGCTTGTTAATGAATTGTTGCTTGTTAATTGAATGCCAAAATCAACACTTCAGTGCAGGGTAATTAGAATTAACTGCAATTGTTATCTCAAATGAGCAACAATTATATTTGGTCCACCCCTTTTGTATAAGAAGTATAATTTACATAAAATGTGATACAAAATCAAATTGCAAACAAGGACTAGCTTTCCTTGCTTTCATGGAAGTGAAGAAGGTAGATACGAGAGGACAACTACATATGAATAAATGACTATGTTGCCTTTTGTGCTTTGGATAACACTAATGGAATGATACTACTGAACAGAGTGTGTGGTGAAGTGTTCAAGCATGGAGCAGTGGAGTCAGTACAGAAAATGAAGGGCCCTCAGAACACAAATATGTGGTTCTGTTTTGTGTGCATATTCACAATGGTGTTTTGATCATACTTTTGACTGAATATTCCCATCTAAGCACAGTCTTTTGACTCTCACTCTGTCTCTATGTGTATTTCAGAGCAGTCTCCAGTGTACGCCCTGGGGTATAAAGGCGTCTTTAGAACAGCAGGTGGCAGAATTGAAGGTGAACACTGAGGTCAAATCAGTAGATTCTCCTACTGCCACGGAGGACAGCCAACTCAGTTCAGGTAAAAACATCAACTCTGCTTCTCCAAAACCAAATATTTCACTGCATTTTTTCACATGCAGTTTTTAAGGTGGACACTATGTAAGCTTATTTGACATGTTGTTTATGTTATATATCTCAATTTTGTGTACAGCTTAGAACAAATCTCTCCTATGCTTTCAATGTCACATCAGGTGACATGGTATAAAGAGCCACAAAGTCCAAGTATACTTGACCATAGTTTGATTGGTTTAACTGTCGAATCTGGGGGCAGGTTGGGGTAGAGACCTTTCACTCAGGAGGCCGAGGTTGGGGGGTCCCATGTGAATCCAAAAGTAAACATTGAATAATTTTAAGTTTCATACGTCACTTACGTCTTGTGGCTTACTTATTTCAGGGGGACAAGACAGTAGCGTCTGTATTTGATGACCTGGGATGAGAATGTGTTACAGGGCTGACACATAGAGACAAACGACACCTGTGGGCATTTTAGAGTCACCAATTAATCTAACCTGTCTTTGGCCTGTGGGAGGAAACTGGACCCCAGGTTTGAACCCAGAACCTCCTTCCTGTGAGGCGACAGTGCTAACTAATGCCTCACAGCAACTAATGCCTTCTTAATGAATTAATCACTCAATATAATTTTTTTTCTGATTCTGTATTTAAAAAAGATAAAGATAAAGCTCCATACTGCATGAAGGGAGCAATAGTTTTTGTGTGCTCTAGTTACACCAAAACATATTGTACTATGTCAGTCACAGTCATTATTATCAAACAATTATTTTTTTCTCCCTGCTATAGACACTGAGATCATTAAGGATGCAGTTTAGTGTCTGGCAAACAAACATCAAGCAGACAAATCTATTACACGTCCTTGGTGGCTAAGCATCCTCCGTCTCTGCAGTTTCACCACATCTAAGCATCTTCATGTTTATAAAGCAGTTGAGACACAGATCTGAGCACACTGGGATTTAAAATGACAAATAGTCCTGTCTGTTGCACAACAGAGCCAGTATCTAAGAACACAAAATAAACTACACTAAAAAGACAACAAATGGCTTGAAATGTATGTTTGAAAGAAACCGTAAGGAAACGAATTGCTCCTGTGTAGCAGGTACTAAATTAGGGGAATTATGAGTTGAACATCATAAAATGTTATTGACAAAACTGGTATATCTGGTGATTTTTCAACTGTACTGTTTTGCAGTGAAGTGAACACTTCCACTTTTCCATGGATGCAAATAGTTTTTTTTGTGATTAATACATGTGAATTACTACACGTAGTTCCTTTAAGCTAAAGATATGTGACTGTCTTGTTCATGCATCCACACCATATTGTATAATATACAATGAGTATAGTACATTGATGAACAGTCTTATCCTTTTGTTTGCAATTTTCTGGAATTGTAGGCTCAGACAATGTGTTATATACATCAAAAGGAAAGTAATTTTAATGAAGTGGCAACAGCAACAATGATTCTGATCACTTTCTTTGTCTTTGCTTTGTTTGTCAGGAGAAGTCCTTATAGCCAAGCAAATTACATCTCCTGAATCAAATTACCATCCTGTGGTCCCTTGTATCCTCTCAGCCACTGTGGGGACAGGAGAGAAAGAGACAGCAGAAACATGGCTGTCATACCCAACAAGACAGGCCATGGTTACTGACACTTTTGGGGAGATAAGGGATGTTGACCCCAGTCAGGAAGATTATCAACAAGCCCAAAAGGTAGAGACTTATATTTTTGGATTAATCCAACGCCGAGCCCTACCCACACGCTCCTCAAAGCCCCGCACCAGCCTCACACATGATGCCCGAGCTGTCAGTGTGGTGAGACAAAGTAGTTTATGCCACAAGGAAGAGCAGCATTCACTAAAGCAGGTGTCCATTCAAGATATTTCTATTCCATCCCAGTCTTCAGAGGGAACTGCTCCACAGACTTTCCATAACCTTGATCAGGAGCATTACCTAGGGACAGGATTTACTGAAGATGCACCTCCCCCGCACCACCACTATCTCCAGGAATGTGTCCAGCCTCAACCAGGGCTTTATCATAGACCCAGGCAGGCCTCCATGATTACCACCTCTCGCTCAACCTTCCTGGACCATCCATCTTGCAGAGTGCTGCAGGCCCCCCCAGACTCTAGCAACAGTGAGCCTGATTCAACCCAACATTTCCACAATTACCCTTCCCCTCCAGCTCTGTCAAAGCCTCACCAGCCACCTTCAACTGATGAGCAGCTGGTCAATGCAGAGTATATTCCAGCCCAGCCCTGCCGAGCCTCCACCAGAGCATATGCTAATCACCACTCCAACCCCCACAAGGGCTCGGGTGTGCCTAAACCCAATCGAAGCACATATTCTCCAGAAAGAGGCCATCATCATCAAGAGCAGCAGACCCCAGCATCTCAGGTCCAACCCTCCAGATTCCGAGGGGGTCCAAAGAAGTGTCGCTCAAATGAAGATAAAAATGGTGCCAGCAGAAAGCAGGGGAAGAAGGCATGTAGGTCTCAGTCAGAGAACAGCCTGCAAAGGGTTCCAGAGCGCAAGTACAATACAGTAGAGAGGGATGGTGGTGGAAGTGGAAGCGGTGGAAGGGGAAGCCGCAGTAGTCAATCCAGGAGCAAAAAACAACAGCACGGAGGTGGTAGCTATAGGCGCTGGCAGTCCACATTGGAGCTCAGCCAAGACGAGACTGACCAGCCACCCATGCAGACACCCATGCAAGGCTCTTCAGCTTCAAACCAAAGGGACCATTGTGGAAGGCGCACACGCAAATCTCGCCCTACACATGCTTTATATGCCTACCCACACCACCACCACTCCCACCACCATCAGCACATGGAGTACCAGTTAGAGAGGGACCAAGTGCCACTGTGTCAGCCCAGTGAGGACTACACTCACCCAGGTCAGGCTGAGTCTGAGACCAGTATGAGTGAGGCTGACTCTCCAGATTCCAGCTCTTTGTCCAGTGACTCAGATGAGAGTGGCGGTCTGGTATGGCCCCAACAACTGCCTCCTCAACTTTCCCTCCCATCACCTACTTCCCCATCTGGAGCACCTCTGCAGCCCAAGGCTTTTGTCAAGATTAAGGCCTCACATGCCCTTAAGAAGAAGATCCTGCGCTTCCGAACAGGGTCATTGAAAGTAATGACCACCGTATAAATTGGAATACTGGCCAAGCTGAAAGAACATGAGATGCAGAGCTTTGGACTATGTAGAACAATTGACCACAAACTACAGTGGGAAAAAAATGTGTGCATGAAAGCACTATAATCTTGGCTGACTGAATTGATTGAATGGTTTTAGATCAGCCTTAGCAAGTAATTAAGGAAATGGTTATCACCTTATGAGCCTTTTTTTGTTTCAAAAATGTGTGTACATTTTACTGAAAGTCTTAAATAGATCAGCCATATTTTGTGAAAGGGTACTCTACTTTGGCTACATTGGTCCCTAGATATCTCACTGATAGAGTATATCATAGTCCATGCTCACATTGTCTTTGAGGTCACAGTGGACTGTATTTTATTATTTAAATTTTCGACCAGGCACAAATAAATCCCCAGTATACCCTCCATTGTAAGGGACATTGGGCCTCAAGCAAGAACAGTTTTGTATTATTTTCCTAAACATTTATTTTTTGTGGCTTGTTCGTAATAGTGTCTGTCTTAACTGCATAAATAATTTGTTTCAACCTGATGCATGGCATAAATAGCGGATTTGTGAGATTTGATCATTAGCATTCAACCCTTTGTCTCCAAATTTTCCACACTGGTTCCTCTCCTATTTTAAGCTAATTCTTTAACAGTTGCAGATGCGCATATTGGAAACGTATAGTTGCAAATATAGTGCTAAGACAGGCCACAGTTTCCTTATATTTGGACTGTGAAATGTTCTTTTGATGCTGAAATGATGCATACCCTTACATTAGTGAAAGGTTAAGTCATACCATAATTAAAGAGGAGGCTAACTTAAGACAAACAACAAAATGTTGGTGATTCTTATGTGTTTCTTCATAAACATACAGCAAATAAATATATTGTGCCTGAAAGTACATGTATCTGTCAGACATGGGGAAATGTGACCACAGTATACAAAAAACAATGTGCTGTGAGACATTTTGTCTGGAATTTGCAGTTGAAATAGTAAATCTCACTATAGAACTGACATTCAGCAAAAAGAAGTCTGTGAATCTTTGACATGTTACTGTAGCAGCACAGACACAAACAAGCAAGATACCGCAGTAGCAATATTTCAAATGTTTTGGTGGGATCAAATGTATCACTCACAGAGGAACTAAGTATTATTGAAATACCTTGTTTAAAATTGTAAGTACCAAATTATGGTTTCTATTGCTTTAATGTTAATAGTGGGCTACTTGCAGACTAATAAAAATGTGCCTGCCCAAAGATTATATTTAACGTTACAATGTCACTTTAAGTATTTGACAGTATTATCATTTAAAGTGCACTAGCCAACTCACTTTTAGCTTATTTTTGTATGAATTGTTTGACAAACTGCAGTGTATGAAATTAAAGTGTTTGTTTTTAAAATACCAATGCTATTTCTTTTTTTTATTCAATAAACTATGTAACCACCAACCTTGCTACATCAACTAATAGCTCTTAATCCAGAGGTTTTTGGTCAGTGCATCATGCTAGGTGTTACCAAATGTCCAGCCCATGTAGATGTCCCCAGGCAGACCACACACAGAGAAACAGGTAGAGAAAACACACACAAACACACTCACACCAGTCAGCAGAGCTGTTGTTAGGGAGGGAAGTGTTGAGTGATTGAAACCTATGGGAGAAAGGGAGTGGGGGAGGTGAGGAGGGATTAAAGTGGAAATTTAAGGGCTCATGGGGAACATTGGCTTGTTTAAGAGCATCAATGCCAATATTCCTACTGTCACGCTCAGTACAGTGGATTGAACCGTAATGAAAGTTCCTGGCCATTATCCAAGACACTATATTGTGGTTTAATGCTTTTACATAGTTAAGGCAGTTTTTACTAATACAATTACTGCTACTACTATTGCTTCAACTACTAGTAGACTGTTTTTGCTACTGCTACTATAACTGTTAGGACTGATAAAACTACCATTTCTAGTACTAGTACAATTACAATACATTTGGTAGTGCCACTGCTGCTACTACTATAACTACCACTTCTACTACTACTACTACTATTATTATTACTACAACTACAACTACTACAATAATTATGCTACTGCTATTACTATTAAATGACTACAATATCATAACTATTAATACTGATAATACTACTACTGATAATACTAGTTCTATTGTACCATTTATAGTATAACTGCTCATACTATTATAACTATTGATACTACTACTACTACTTACCTCTATTATTGCACTACTAGCACCACAACTACTAGTAATGTTACTATTACCAACAATTATTACCATGATTACTGCTACCAGTACAGTAGTACTAAGAAAAAACGTCAAATACATTATAACCTTTTTCTGTCTGTACGAGTAATTGAGCTCATTAACCACATCACCCTTGCTAATACGTACATATATATATACAGTATGAACACACATATATGCACACACTGTCCTTACTAAGCACGCACAGACCACTCTTCCATCACACTCAAGCACACTCATGTAGAAAGTTCCTCACCTAAAAAGAGGTCTACTGAATGAGTGAAGTGTGTGTGTGTGTGTGTGTGTGTGTGCTAAAGAGAATGAGAGCACAAGCGGATTTCTATGGGCTGGGCTTATGACTTTAGGATTCAGTTCCAGCTTCCTCAGTTCATTAAAGCTGAAAAGAGGGACAGAAAAAAGGAGGGATAAAAGGACAGGAAAGAAGAGGAGGAACCGATCATATAAGCCCCCAATGTTCTGATGGGAAAGAACAAACCCTCTCACTTCTGCAACATTTGAAGCTCTTTATCATCTCACGTTATTTATCTATCTCAGTATTACAGACATTTCCCAGACGCTAATCTTTCACTTTTACATCCATCCCTTCCCTCCTTCATCCCTCCATCTGTTATTAGTTAGAAGAAACATGCTCCCTTCAGGGCCAGAAACCTGTATCATTTCCTGCTTTGCCAGAGAGCAAGGGGGAGAGAGGAAAGAGAGGAGGAGGAGGGGTAGACGAAAGGGAGAACAGAGAGGCACTGAGCCTGAGGAGGAAATCCACACAGAGAAAGAGAAACAGAGACGGTGAGAGCGGGAGGGAGGGGGAAAAAGAGGAGGAGGTTGAATGAAGGCCTCGTGCACATACATCTGGCTTTGATTAGCCAGACAGAGAGGGTGATAGTGAGAGAGGAGACAGAGAGGCTTTTATTTTTGGCACTTTTGGGGTTACAGAGTGATTGACCTATTTTTTCTCCTCCATCGACATTTTTCCTTCACATTTCAAATCTCTGCAACCAACTTTTTTAAGTCTGCTGTCTCGGTAGAAAAAGCAGCACTAAGGCAATTTAAGATGCAGCCCATTTCTTTCTCCATAATTTTGTATTTTCTTTCCCTGTGCTCCAGCCCCTTATGTTTCATATGCACATGTATTAAAATGGCAAATGGCTACATTTATATAGCGCTTTTATCCAAAACATTTTAAAAGGCTTTTGCAGCTCATTCACACATTCACACACACTCATGGCAGCAAGCTACCTTGCAGGGTGCTGGCCAACCATTACTAGCAATTTGGGGTTTAGTGTCTTCCCTGAGGACACTTCTATGATGATCACTTCACTTCAAATCATCAATTTTTTCATAACTGCGCAATTGAAATTACTATAGCAACAAGCTAGCCTGAACATCTATCTGTTACCTAGCAACAGAAAGTGAATAAACGGATTTGGTTTTAGAAATGATATTGCCAATTATTTTGTAACCAATTAGTTTAAGACAGTTTCCGCACAATGATCATGAAACTTGAACAATGAAAACAATGAACCACAAGTACTAAACAAAAAATGTTATATGTAATTTTATGATGTTTAGCTGAAGAGAACAAGTCACAAACTTAAATATGCTCTAGAAACAATTAAGAAGAAGAACCCACTTTATTACAGCCATGCAACACCCAACATATGCAGATCACATGCAGCTGCGTCCCACGCTGAATTTGTCCTCTGCATTTATCCCATCCATGCCGTCCTTCCCCCCCCGAGGACAGCCTGGAGCAGTGGTCGTCCTTTTTTTTCGTCGCCCGGGGACCAAGTCCAAGTCCAAGTGCTCATGCCCTGTCAGTGTCATCGCTCTTTGTTGGCATATACTTGAAGGCTGTTTTCTCAGCAGGAGTATAGCTTGGGAAATGATCCCTAACAGGTTTTGATTTATTATTATTTTTGGGGATTCAGAAGGCCCATTGAACAGAAAAATGTTGCTTACTGAACTCATATTTTGTAGTAAACAGTTCAGGAGGACGACATGCACCAGAACACCTCTAGTCTTTAATTTTAACTTTCAGAGTCATTGGCAGATCACCTTAACCTTGGTTATAGCAAAGCCCCTTTTCTTCTCCCTCTATGTGGGACCTCAGTGTTTTCTATAGGATCTTTGTTTGAAATAAGAGGTGTCTCCGCAGCCTCCGGGGCTGGATAGAGCAGCGTCTGTGTTATCATCCAGAGACAGGCTCTGTCCCGGGCCTCATTATGATGCAGCGGCCCTCGCCGTGGATCTGCCAGGGGCGAAGGTCACGGTCCTCTCCCCAATCGATTCAAAGCCACAATTTCCCGTATAACCCGATGGGCTTCGACTGTTAGGATGTGATTTTACTCTCACGCTCTTCAACAGCCTGTCCTCATTGAGTGTGAATGGTGGGATTCTGGAGTGATGTGACTGACTATTGTCCGTCCTGGTAGGCCTGTTTGGTTTGGAGGAGGGTTGTGGGAGCAAATATGATTATGAAACCCTCAGTCCAGCCTGGTGAAGGTGAAGGGGGGGGCTGGCTGCTCCCTGTCCTACACAGATGTTAGGGGCACTGCGGGATAAACGGGAACTTAAAGCTCATCTCATCCATCAGAGTGTCCTGGCCCAGATTGTCTGAGACTCCTGTTGACGGCTATTGTTCCCTGACAGTCCTTGCCTCTTCATTAATGAACTCCACCACTGATTTGTAGTCAGTTGTGTTGCCCTGCTTTCACTTTCACTCAGGGAACAGAAACAGACTTCTTCTCGGTTTGGGAAATGTTTTAACACAAACTCCTTTGAGGCTCTCAACGGAGCTTTAGTCCGATTGCTTTTGACTCTGCTGGGACCAAACTAGACCAGTTGTATGATACTGTAAGAAGGCAATTTTGAATCAAGTCATTTTGTCATATAATTTTAATTTAGTATGTGTTTTGCTACATGCGATGATTCATTTAATATTCGAAATGGTCTGATGATCCCTGATCGCTTCTGTCTTTTTGAGCAATGGGAAGCGTCTTTAGAGTTTGCAAGAGTTGTAGCACAGAAAACACTTTGATGAAGTGAAACTCGCTCTAATTTGACTCCTGCAAGTTTTATCTGCAGAGACTGCTGGTGAAGTTCTCCTGAAGTCGTAGACCCTTCAGATTGTCTCTGTTGTCAAGTGAAACTCTTTTCATGTCCTAAGTTCCCAGCGGAGTTCAAAAGGACTTGTTTGAAATTAAAGTCTTTTTTTTGCGCAACTGAAGTTTGCTCTTAAGCCCACAATAACACACACACACACACACACACACACACACACACACACACACACACACAGAGCCATGCTCTCAGTAGTGCTTTATTGCAGCGTTTTCCAGGAGAAAGCAGGTCATTTTCCCCGTCTCTCTCCGGCATCATCACACTCTGTGGTAACTGTTGGGCTCCTGCCTCTGGCGCTATACTACTTTGACACCATGAGGTTAACACATACGTCTATGTGAAAGCCTAAGCCAATGTCTGTTGGGCATTGGCTTAGGCTTTCACCAAAAAGAGTGACTTCAAGGTGAAGTCAGAGGTTTTTTTCCCCCTCTCAAAACACAGCACATTTGGTCCTTATTTCCCAGCTCCTCCTTCCAACTTGGTTTTTATCAGTCTCCTGCTAGTTTATAAACTTCATTAAAGACTCCTTTCAAAGTCGGGGAGACCATTTTAACAGGTTTTAAACATGGCGCCATCAGGTCTCCACTGTGAGGTTTATTCACTGTGTTTCGAGGCTCCTGACATATGTTATACATATACTTACGTTAGACCTGTTCATGCGCGTACTCCTCACTTAACCCTCCTTTGTTAAAGGATGGTTAAAGGAACGCAATAATTGAGAACATTTGAATCTTCAAACAATACCAATGACAAATGTTGAAGTAAATTTGAAACCTTGTTAGCACCAGGTTGGGGCTCTGATAAGTATAGACATTAGACACACAAAAAGCCCTCACTGCCGCTGAAGTATTAGCACCATGAGGCAGCACAACCGTCTGGGAAAGCCAAATGGAAACAAAAGTTCTGCCCGCGTCTCTCACCTTGTAAAATGTTAAACACCCTGAACAACTCCTCAGCAGTTAACATGAAAGTTTGTTTTCTCTAACAGTTAAAGTACTGCAGTTCATGTTGTCATCCCAGTGTGATTTCTGGCAGCTGGCGGTCGATGCTCTGGTCCAACAGTGGCCTTTGTAGTGCTCACTGAGGAGCTGTAAAGCACCAAGTGTCCCGGTGCTAAAATACAAGGAGGCTCGTAGATCGATGAGATGTTTGAATAACTTGCAGTCAGGCAGAAAGACCCGCACACAAATGGAACCAAAAAAGTAATATCCTACTAGTTTGTTTGCAGTCAGTCTCTGAGTCCAGAGCTCCCACAAAGTAAAGTTCAACATCTGTTTGAAAGTGGTTTTGGTCTCTCTCGAGTTTCTCTCATACAGATATTGACTGACATGGTACATTTTCACTACTTGTAAAGCTTTCTCAGCTTTGGTGTGCTGTGTGTGTGTGTGTGTGTGTGTGCGTGTGCGCGCGCGCATGTGTGTTAATGAGCTTGTGTCACAGTCTTAAGATATAGCAAGCACCCTCCCCCTCCCTTTCTCTCTGTCACACACTCCCAATGAACTTGCGTGCTGGGGTTTTCCATGCTTCCCCGGGGCAGGCTGACTACACACATCTCAGCTGTCTGGGAGAACAGAGAAACGCTGCAACCGTGGCGTGTTAGCCAATCGGCTCGATGGAACCCACTTCTATCCAAACATTGACTTTACTCACTCAGCATGGAGAAAAGTTGTGAATGAAACACTTGAAAAACCGTGCATTCGTAGCTCTGGGTCCATTGAATGGACACAGACTGTAGTTAAAAGTCAATCTTTCAGTGGTCCTGTCTTAAGCGAAGAACTCTACTGCTAGAGCACTACTTCCTCAGGGATCTGCCTTCTCTTTGATGCCTGCAGGGTTGAACTGTATATTTGACATATGTTTTGAATGAGTCACAGCTTTTCCTCTGTAGATGTTGAGGTAGAAAGAGAGCGCCCTTCCTGTGTTTACCCCGACTGTACCACATGTGGAGCTGTAGACGGCAGCTTTGTGTCTGGCTGAGAGCTAGCCAGCAGTATATATGCATCACCAGGCGACCACTTTAAACACCACACCTGCAGAAAAGCTGACGTGTCTCACTCTAAAATGTAGCAGACAAGGCTGCCGACTAATGATATGATATGTTTTATTTATTTTTCTACAGGCACATTCTCCACAGATTGCTTTGGGGTGACCTAACAGAACTGTTGGCAGCCTCATAGGAGAACAGAATTGTTGTGTATTACATCAACATTTTACACCGTCGTCCTCGTTAACACCTAACACGCTATGTGCTGCTGCTGCTGCTGTGTCGCAATAGGGAGGCGGCAGGGGTAGGCGGGCAACCATCTTGACAGTCTCAATTATGGACTGTGCCTTTTTAAGGCATGGGTATAATTCAAACAAGCTGGTTCATACAAAGTATCTTTTGAACATGTATGTCGGCAGAAGTGCTTGTAGCTGTTCTGGATGGCGGGGTAAAAGATGTGCCGAATTATAAAAATGATAATGGCTAGGACTCCTGGACAGTCTATGCTTAAAAGAATATATGCTGTTTCCCTTGGGTTGTACATACTTTCTCAACTCAGGGCGTTCTTGTCACATTATTGAGTTTCCGAAAGTGACAAAAAGTGTTGAACACATCCTCCCCAACCCAATTCCAGTCCCCCGGTGGGGTGTCAGATGACAAGCACTTTGCACCCTTGCAGCCATAGAAAGGACCTGAACACATACTTAGAACTTCTCATCATATCATGATATACTGCTGGCGGTCAGACCTGCTCAGCACTTTTACTCAGATGAGATTTTGGCTTTTTGTGGAAATATCCCATCTCATCTGAGATATTGGGGAGTGATGCTCAATGTGCAAAGGACGGATATTGTGAATGTTCCGCCACCAGCGGCAGTTATTGATCTGAGAATTGATCAAATAGGAAAATGGATTTGAACGGTTCTCGCTGAGAGATCCAGTATCACTTTTTGCTGCTTCTCCAAACAGTGTGGACTGACCACACCACAGTGGTGACGTAAACATGATCAACGTGATGTCAAGTCTTGCACATGATTCTCAAAATAAAATGTGTGTGTGAGAGACACACGGAGTTACACAAGAGGTAGCCCTTTTACACACTCTTAGATGTTTTTGTAGTTTTTGTTAAAGAGTGAAGTTTGTTTGGGTTTATTGTGCAACATCTGGTATCTTCATGAAACATGGTTTACAACCCACCACAGCCATCACAGATACTGTACCCACACATGCACCGAATAAATTACTACGCCCCCGACTGCAGCCTTCTGAGTGCCTGATTTCCACAGTTTGTGGCAGACTGTTTCCTTGAATGACTGTCGTAAGGGGGGACTTAAAGGATTAGGCAAGGTTAGTGGACACTAATAAAGAGACACCAGACAGAACCCAGATGTGTGTGTGTGTGTGTGTGTGTCAGCTTTAAAGTGTGTGGTGATGACAATAACAGTACTACAGCCGGGGAGGATTAATCTGATCTCGTTTTGTTAAATTGGACGTGTGTGTGTATGTGTGTGTGCGCGCACTGTATGGTGATGGGGCCCGTTGAGGAAAGCCGGACAGAGTCTTGCCAAGCAGACATGCTGTCATCAGCAGATAGTCAGCACGAACAATGGGGCTGGGTCTCTGTCTTGTCTGTCAGTCACTCCAGCATGCAATCATCCAGGAATGTCTTTCTTCTTCAGACAGCAGAGTAAGAAGTGGAGAGCGCTACAATAGAACAGGCTTGTTAGCTGGCTTCAATTTCCTTGTAGTCAGCGGTGGTTTGCCCTCCTCCCTGTCCCTCTGTTTTCATGTCAAGTGAGCTTTTTGTTCACAGAAGCATCCACAGTATTCTCAGGACTTGGAGTGCTTAAAACAGCCTTTTGTCATTGAGGAAGACCAGATTGTTATTTTATTCATGCTGGAAAGATGCTTTTCTCTCTCACACGCAGACACAAACTCTTTATTTCTGTCTTTTTCAGTCACACTAGAGATGTAATGATTATTCAATTAATCAACTAATTGTTGGCAAAAAAAAATCTTCTGCAGCAATTTTGATTGTTTGATTGTGAACTGAATATGTTTGAGTTTAGAACGGTTGTTCATACAAAACAACAATTTTGAAGACCTCACTAGGGCTCTGGGAACTTGCATTTTTCACTATTTGCTGATTTTTCATACGTCAAACAATTGATTGATTAATCCAAAAAGTAATAAAAATGATTGTTTCACACTCTTACTTTATCTATCTTGCCTGCATTTTGGTAGCGTTGCACTAAACGGGTAATGGAAAAGAGGGAAGCTCATCCAAAACAACTTCCTTACCTTGTTTGGTATTCATAATTACCTTTGCATTCTTCTTGGGCAACTTGTAGCCGTACAAAGGGACTCTCAATGTTCGATGAGAACAACTCAGAAAGTAGACAATGGCTGCGCTATGAGACTTGGTGACTTTTGGTTTTGATTTTGAAGACCTCTGCAAACGCTGGGCCAAGCACATCAGCCTCATTCGCTCTGGTTTGGCCCCTAATAGTCAAACTTTGTGCTTACTCAGCTGAGCTTTGCCTTGTGACAGTGGTCAAAAATGCTTGTACAGAAATGAGTCACCTATTTGGGCTCTCATCTAACACTATTTTCCTTTCCTCCAAAGGTGGTTGTGGTAACTGTTAGGCCAAAAGGAGGTGTTTAGGAAGCATGGGAGAGGGACATCTCTTCAGGATTTTTCTTAATTTTATTTCTTCATTCATTCACATTTTAATAATCTGGACTCCTATATTTTTAAAAATAGTTATACCTTCTGATTCAGAACAACCAAACTGTTATAAGGTTGATTGGGAATATTGTCAAATTGCCCCTGAACATGCATTCATACTGTTATCTATCTGCGCATCCTCGACATTACTTAGGCTTACAGTATCTTATTTCCCTTCTCTATCTGTCCATGCGCACACATTAGATATTATCGGTGCTCCCAGAGATCAGTAACTTGACACGTTACTCTACCATTCAGGAAATGCACCGTAAGTGAATGGATCACCATGGCAATGACCCCCATGACCCAGCAGTGTTGTGATAGTCTCAGTAGATGGGCTGGCAGCAGATGGTGCCCGATTGTAATCACAATAATAATGTTGATGGCGACGACGATGCATGCATTAAGACGAGGATTAGTTCAAGTTTGTGTTCCACCTCCTGCTCAGGGCCCAAGCGGTCAGTCAGCGGCGAAAAGAGACACTCTGGTTGGTTCACAGTGAGCTTCTATCAGGAGAGGCAAAATGCTGACATTGCAGTAATGTCATATGAAGTGTGCTTGTGAAGCAGCTGCATGCTCGGAGGCTGGCTCTATTGTGCGAGGATTCAGCTCTGATCCTGCGCTGCTGAAGTGCTACACGGCAGTGGAATTCCCCTCTCACTGCGAATAGTTTGTTGGTGCTTAAAAGGGTCATTTTTGAGCTACAAACAAGACGCATATGGCGGCCTGGTACTTGGACGGGAGTCACTTTGCTCATCCCTGGAGGGCACATCAGAGTAGAAATGTGTGAAAGTGATTTAAAGAGACCTGTGCGTGTGTGTGTATGATAGAGCGTGAGTAATTTAGAGCGTTTTTGTTGTGTTCAGCTGTGATTGGTTTATTACCCCGCCTGTCTGTCCCCCACTTGTCTCGCCCCTTTTCCCGTCAGACCACTCTCTGCAGATTGAAAGGGTCTGCTGGACCGTGATGCTTCCTGATTGTGTGTGTCAGTGTGAGACTGAGGGAGACCCTGGGTCAACGGGAGCTGTGATGTCCATGTTGATGTGCGTGTAAGGCTTTGGCTGGTCAGATTGATTCACGGCCTGATTACTGACGTTATGTGGAGGTCAACTAGGGGCTTAGATCTACCCACGTAGAGCTCTGTAGTCACTATAACAAAGTGTTTATATCCTTACCATATGATTGTATGATGCAGCATGTGCACCAAAAGTCACTGCCAATTATACTGAAATTAAGCAAAATATAAGATATTTTTTTAATTTGCAAGATCTTGTCAAGTTGGTCAGTGTGCTGCGTTTCTATTTCCCTCTTTTGTCATTTTATGTGCGTTGTGACAAAGTTAATAAACTCCACAGTGAGACCATGCTTTACTACGCGAATATTTGCCCTGCATTTAACCAGTATTTAAGCACAGACAGCCATCAACAGAAAAGCACACGTTTGTGTATTGTGTCAAACACATCTCGACGCAATTTTTGCAGTTCTTTTAAAAGAATTATGAATAAAACGCACAGAAGAACAGTCTGGTGTCTTATCGATTCTGTTCACCCCTCGGCTGTTAAACACTGTTACATGATTTGACTTCAGTGGCACCCTTGTTTGACCTCACACACTCCACACCAAACACATTCACAGCATCATATAATCAATACATTTCAAGTATGTTTTACGGGCTCATTTTGAAAATGCTTCCTGCAATAGTGTTTGTTTTTGTTCAAATTGGATGGTGATTTTTTTTCTTCTTCTTCATCAATATTTTTTGGGCCCTAAAATCATACCCTCCATGATGAACGCATGATCCACTGTTGAGCCTTCTACTGTCCCACAGGAGCTCAGATACCAGCAGAAATGCTTTCAGTGTTCGCGAGGCTTTCGCTCAGAGCACTGGGAGCAAATTTAACTTACAGAGCAGAACCAAGGGTCGTATCAGCTCTGCTAAGAAAACACTCAGTGGTTGTCTCCAGTTACCTTTTTAAGAGTCTTTGTGCGGTTGAATTGGTTTAGCGTTGTAGACAGAGATAGCACTCTTTGTGTCTGCGTTTGAATTAGAAAATACCTTTTTAACAGTATGCAGGCACACGTGGCTGTGTGGGGTCTGAGCTACAGACAAGCAGTCTATCTCAGCCAGACAGAGCTAAATGGGATAATGGCATATGTAACGGATGAGTCATTGAACAGGAGTTGAAGGAACTAAAACCTAAAACCACAGCCGTGTTAAGTCCTACTTTTACTCAGGAACAAGTCGCTTCTGGTCAGCTTCTTTTAATTTGCAAAGTTTCCCTTGTAAAAGACATCGCATTTTATTTTTAGCATGTGTTACTTTTACTTTAAGTTACTTTTACTTTGACAAGTACTCCTGTCTGGAGTTCATTTGTTGAGAAAAGGTTGAGTTTTTTTTATTTTATCTAACCTGCATACATTTTTTTTTTTTATCATTTAGATTATAATCATTTTATATCTGTTTTTAAAATGTTAGTTTGTTTTGTTTGTTTTAGCTTGAGACTTGGTGTGAATCAGACAACTCAACAACACAGTAATGGATCAGATCAGATAATGTTTTGACGCAGCTCATAGAGGCTTTTTTACAGCAGACATTTTGTCATAGTAGAAAATACACAGGCGAATGACATTAACCCTGTTGGTCATAAGTGTCCCAGTAAGCCACGACAGTATGTGACGACCCAGCATGCGCAAAGTGAAAGGACAGATGTGGCATTTTGCTTGATCAGACAATCCTTTCATTAGGCCTGCAAATAATTTCTCCTTCCTCTTCACTGTCCAGAGTAATCGTATACCCTACCAGGCTGACTGGGCCTCCTTTGCCACACTACATAGGTGGCCACTATGAGCGACCACTCATAGTGTGTTCTTTTATTCAGCTCGTGCCTCTACCAGTGACATAAATTTGTCCTTTTCCCTTTTAAAGTCTTTCTCTTCTCTCTCTCTCTTGCCCCACTCTCTCTCCCTCTCCCTTGTGTGTGAGAAATATGGCCCTCGGGAAAGCTAAGTGCTGTGCGGTTCTTCCATTTTGCAATAGCAAACCGCTCATAGCTCAGATATTAATACGGCACCGATTTATGGATTTAATAACATTTGTCATTACATCTAGGGGTGTTTCAAAGAAGACCGAGTGGGAGTGTGTGTGTATGCATAGTATTGGTGTGTGTGTGTGTGTTGCAGCTGAATGAGAGCCATTGTGTGTTTTGTGTTTTCAGAGGGTCCGGGGGATCTGATATGTGTCAGTCAGACGGGGAGCAGAGCAGGGAAAAGTGGCGCCGGCTTTGGCGCGGTTGGGCGGACGTACTTAATAAAGCCCCTAAATACTAATTTCCCCAAATCCCCCTCATCCCGAGAGACTCCCTCACCCATCACTGATACAGTGCTGCATTGTCTCAGCTGGACTTTCACTGTTTGTCCTGGTTAATGTGTGAGTCTGTGCTCAATGCATGTGAAAGTGTGTGTGACTATGGTTATTCATAGGTTTTATTGTGTGTGCCCATGTATACAGTTCTCTGAGAAATTGTCCTTCAAGTAGGCGGCCTCCTGTCCTACAAGCTATTCTACTGACACACACACACACACACACACAATAACTAATGATGGAGTTCAGGTCTATTCTTAGCTTTGCCTTGAATAATTCATTACTTGCAGCCAGAGTGGAGATGGCATTGAGAAACACACACACATACACACACCACATGGAGGCATGCATTCAGGGCGTGAACAAAAAAAGCAGGAACACCAAACAATATAATTCAACTTAGTGCTGCAAAAACAAAAACCGCAACCTCAAAAACAACAGTAGAGTCAAATTGACATCCTACTGACAGTCTGAACAGTAGCACCAGAATGCTAACCTGGTTCTGTAGCTCTGAACCGGCACCCACATCTCACACAGATGCGTCATTCACTACTGATTCATTGGTAAGACAACAAAACATCCACCCATCTCCACAAGAACTCGTATGTAACTCTAATGTCAGGCTGAATGAGTTAAGTGAAAATTAAACGGCAATTCAGTCTAATTATCAAGCTATAGGAATGCATTATATAGGCAGGTGTCCCTATTATTTTGTACACTCTGTTGTACATGGTCAGACCTTGTGATGTGTTAAATATTCCCTAACTTGAGTGATGACTTCTCAGTGTCTGCCTCTTTGTGTGTCTGTTCAGGCTCTGGATGTGGACCGCAGTGTTCTGTACAAGATGAAGAAGTCTGTAAAGTCCATCTACACGTCTGGTCTCGGTGAGTCCTCCTGTCTGTCCTTTGTGTTTTCATTTCTTCGTCTTACCGCTCTCACTTGAGTCAGAAAACTTCAAAGGTGCTTTCAAGCATAATTTTATGATAATAGAATTTCTTTCTCTGCATTAAAATGGTCAGTTAATTAATTGTTCTTTATTTCAAATCGTTTGTCATTTTCATAATGTATTTCTCTCTTTGAACTTGTGGTTTTGTGGCTGTTGGATAGACTAAACAAGCGATTTCAAGACATTACACTGAGCTGTGGTGTCTCTTTGGAACCTTTTGTGTTTCATTCTCTTTTCGGTTTCAGACAACTAGTTTAATCCAAAAATACACAATGGGAATGAAAATGATTATTATTTGCAAATCCCTAAAGCCTTTGAAGCAGAGGCAGTGTGGATAGTTTTTTTGTTTTTTTTGCCCCTGTGTGTTATTACCATGCTCATTGTGGCCGTCTGTGCCAGTGTTGGGTGTTTCCAGTGTCTTTTGTTTGGCCTGCCTGACAGAACCCCGCTGAGAGAGAGAGAGAGAAAGAGAGAGAGAGAGAGAGAGACCTCTGAACAATGTGCTGAGCATGTCTTTTTCAGAACAGGGTGAGCTCTGTTCAGACCAGAGGGACAGCTGTCTGATCCAGACCCCCAAAGGAACAGCTGGGGTGGGGTTCACACTGAGTTTGTGTGTTGGGTTCGTGTTCACACACCCATACACACATACATATTGCCTTTTTGTGTCTGACTCAGAGCCTCTGTTTTGGCATCCAATGACATGAAAAGCTGATATTATGTGTGCGCAGGTGTACACGTAGAAGATTAACATGTACAGTTTTCTCACGCTGTTCAGCTGAAATGAAAATGAATGCCCTTGTTGTCGATAAATTACCTTCATTTGAATCTGTGTGGTTAGTGCAGCAGGGTGCACATGTTTGAGATGTGTTTCAGGCAGTTGAAATCCGTTATCGTTATTAACAAGATTATCTGCTGTAGGAAAAAGGTGTTTACAATAGAAACACTGTTTAGTTTGTGGAAATTCCACTGGGAATGCTGTTATTTACAGTTCTTTAAAGGGAAGCTCACATTACCTGAGGTCACCTTGACCTCAATTATTCAGGAAAAGCTGCCCAGGCCGATCTGTTTGTAATACAACCAAGCTGGCTCCATGAAGTGCTCTGTTTTATGCCTGTGTCAACGCCATATCTTTAGAACATGAGACAGAGACTTCCAAATATAGAGTAGAGTCTGCTGTTTTAGCCCATTTACTGCAAATACAGCAGTAGTTATTTCATAGTTATTTTGAAGCTGATAAAATAACTATGTATAATGTTTCGGCTTTAAACTGAGCTAAAAAGAGAGTGAAACACGACTCCGTATCTGCTGGACGTGTAAATTTCGCCGCCACAACTTTTATAAGGTGTTAATATGTCTGTGTTGTTTTTACAGCTTTTTACGCTGCCAACAAGTAGTCAAAAAAATGGTTTAACATCACAACTAACCATGTTGCAAACCAAGCCGTTAAAAGAAATGAATACATTTTGAGGCATTTTTTGTTCTGTGAATCAACTGGTTTTGAGTAATTGCTTTATGATTACTTGAAATTACTTAATTAGTTAGTGTAATCTTGAGTTATGTTATGTTTACATCACACAACATGTCTGCATTTATTTGGATCAAATTAAACTACAATATTAATTGTGTATCGTGCATTTAAAAATGGTCGGTAACAATGTGAGGTGTTGGTAAGGTCCATTAAGCAAATTTGATCTTCAGTTAATATGCAGTGCAACTTGATTTAATCAGGAGTAAAAAGTTAGCAATATATGGGAATGTTGACAATATTTGTAAAGAAATAATATAATCTATGAAAGTTTATATATATATATATATAAATAAAATCAATTAATGCAGATAAGATTTGATATTAAATTGGAAGTAGACTACATACCCTAACTGCAGATGCTGACATGTAGGAAAGCAGTTATGTTACAGTATCTAAAGCAAATCTCTTTAGAAAACACAGAGTTAAAGCACACTGTTTTATTAATGTTCTTTGAAGAGCCTAAATAATGAGACGCACCACAGGGAGCCTCAACCCTGACTGCCTCAACACTCGGAGAATACACTCTTGTTATGACTGGCTGTCGAGCCCAAACCCTGCAAGGATATTTTCAGCTGTGACACGAGGAATAGTAATGAGGAGGTGATGATGTAGAGGGTGAGTGGAAGAAGATGGAGGTTTTGTTAGATTGGTGAGGAAAAGAGTTAACACGCCAGGGAGAACCGGAGAGGCTGAGCAAGCATTGTAGGCTAGTACCAGAGAGTACGAAAAAGGTGGGGAAATGAGAGTGAAAGAGGGGAGAAAGGGGAAAATACAGGGAAGTTGTATAGATGTGCGAGAGAGCCCTGCGATGCTGCGGGGGCCTGTCAGGTTGTCACCTTGTGGGTTTTGATGAATAAACCAGCAGCAGCATCTCAAACTCCCAAAGAACCTGGAGCTGGTGAAGCCGAGCTGCTAGGACAGACCTGCCAAAGCTGCTGAACAGATAAGGACTCGCGGCAGACAAGTGAACGCTGTGTTCCAGCTGTTGTACCTATAGGTAGAAAGATGGCTGGATGGAGTTCCTGAATAATGCAGCGTTTAACCCATGTTGTATCAGGAAAAACACTGAACTTGATGGTGTCTGATCTGGCCATGTCCTGCGGGCTGCTACTGCGCGCGCGCGCACGCACACACACACACACACACACACACACACACACACACACACACACACACACAGACGCATTTCTCTC
>JAVQJL010046024.1:0-19169 GCA_036024295.1 Nannoperca obscura
CCCCCCCCCCATATCGCTTAGAATTCCTAATTAAACAATGTTGGGTTAGTGATGAAGTTGGCTGAGAAAACTGGATTGAGTGAGAGCTCGTTGTTTTTCTTTTATCTCTACCATTTTAAACCTCCATTGGCAAAGAATCAACCACAGTTATTGACACAATGTTTAACATTGAATGCATGTTTATATTATTTATCTTTCACTTTCTATCTATATGTGTCAACCCTGTGAATAACTGCTGACCGGTTCCAGGGTGTGTCAATTCGGCTATATTGTGTACATATTTCATGATCATTTCCATATAACTATCTTAACACAATCACCAAATAATTAAAACAAACAAAATAGTATAAACGTGATACAAAAAAGGAATAATTGTTCAGAATTACACCATGATTTGTCTTCACAGTTAAAAAGGTTGAACATACCTACATTTAATTCAAAGTGAATTGAAAATGCAGTTAAAAAAAATACATCTCTGGAAAAAGAACTGGTTAAAAAGTAAAGGAAATTTAAAAAAGAGAAGAATGGAATTTCGATTAAGTTTCTTTTGGTGACTGGGAACTTGAGATTGGAGTTTTAGCTTAGTTCCTTTCAAAACTGAGACCATAGCACACGGTGGCCATACTGTAGTCAGTTTTCTAACAATGTAAATCTATTAGTGCATTTATGTTTGCTAACATTGAACAAATAAAATAACTATGATTTTAAAATGTACCCATCTGCTGTAGAATATCGTGGAATCTGTGAGAGGAAGTCTGGCCCAAAAGTGACAAAATCACCCTGCAGTATGTATCAATCTATCATTTACAAAAATATAATAGACAACGCTTTACCCAGACTGTGAACTAAATGTACATCTGATTTCAATAAAAGATAAATGAGAAAACTAACAGCAACAAGTCAGTCCACAGTACATCATTCCTGACACCACAGTTGGACACTTCAGTGCGGCTGTCTCCACATTTCTTTTCTCTCTTGTGCAGCTGTTGAATTTAATCTCTTCTGAGCTTCTCTGTTGAAATCAACACAGGCCAGACAGGGTTTTATGAAAAGCTCCGTCAAATACAGAAACAAGACAGAAGATTAATGATATGTGACAGATTGTGTGCATGAAAAACACACAAACCTTGAGTTATTAAAGACTCCTTTAAACCACTGTGCTTTTTGAGTCCACTGAAGCCTGTTTTTCTGCCGGTGCATCCTAGATGGGACGTAAAGACAAGAGTAAAGTAATGGTGAGTCACAGAAAACAATAGTAAATACATAGAGGAGGTCTGAATCACCATTCCTCGGCTGTGTGCTAATCATATGACAAACCTTGTGAGTACTGCTCAGGTCCTTAGCGTCAGAGTTAAGCCCAGAAACATCCCCATTCTCCAGTCCATTTGGTTTAGGAGTGTCTAGGTCCGCTGGGTTGTCTTCTGTCTCTTCGATGTGCAGCGGGCCGTCATCTGCTGCAGACAGCTGGAGCTCCAAGCTCTCTGAATCACAGGAGTTGTTCAGTTCAGAGCTGCTCTCACTTGTTGGAGCTTTCTCACCCTCTCCCTTATTATCAGACTCTGCAGGAGGTTTAGGCTCAGACTTCTCTTCCTTCACGCCCTTCTCCTCCTCCACCTGACTACCGTCTTCCACTGACTTCAGCTCATTTCCAGCTGCGGCGGCATCTTGCACAGGAGAACTGTGGATCTCACTGTAGCTCGATCCTGCATCCAGGTCCCTGGACTCGGAGATGGGGCTGATTGTGTGAGCGACTGCAAGGGTGCTGCTCTCTCTTGACAGAGTGCTGTGGCGAGGTTTGTCTGGAGACCTGAAACTAAACCTCTGGCTAGGTTTGGGATTATAGCTCTTGTGAAACTCAGAAAAGCTGGTTTTCCAGGCCTTAGGGGACATCAGAGTTCGTCTCTTTAGGGAGCCATACCTGAAATATTTCACACGAGTCATATAAGACTAAAAGCAAATAAATGGTTTGAATATTTTGCTCCTATCCCCAAATAAAGACATCAACTAATTTAAACATTCATCACAAAAAAAGAAAAGTGAATTGGAAATGCTGTGGGATGTACAGATTCCACAGCATTGTCACGGAGGAAAATATAACAAATAATGTAAATATTGCAGCTGTGTATGTGTAGTCCAACTTTTGGGAATATTGGCATTACGTGCTTATAATTTACAGTGTTTTGTGGTCTGTGAAGTATAGCAGAGCTTCAGCTGTCATAAGTAGATGATGATTCCTTTGAACTGCAGACCAAAAGTCTTCTAAATTCAAAGTTACAAAGAAAAACGTACCGTTGCATTCCCTTCATAGAAAACACTTTGTCCGGATGCTGAGCCTGCAGCTCCTTTATCACAGTGTATAGATCAAGGTTGAGCTAAAACAGAAGAGGACTGATCAAAAGCTACAAAAAAAAGGTTATAACAGTGAATATTGTGTGCCAACTGACTCTAGTTGCACAGCAACTCAACACAGAGAAAAACGTACTGTACTCATTTCCTTATAGAAGATGTCTCGTAGATTTGATACAGCTGAGAAGACTGAAATGTAGCATCCAATACGGCTATAAAAAGGGGGGAATATATTAAAAACATAATATAAAACATGTGCACATCCTCAAATATGATATAACGATAGAAAATATTCCATCAGACCTTTCATAGAGCACAGGCAGCTCTTCTTTTAACTCATTGTTGATGCCTTCATAGACACTTTTGGCAGCATTCATCTCTTCTTCTGCCTATAAAGGGAAAAACTGATTTAATGTTAAAGTACTTTTTGAACAAATAAAGGCTGAAATACACTGTACAAAAAGAGACACAAATGTAATTATTTATCACCTTCTGTATCTTGACATCATCCCTCTTCTTAGCAGTCTGCAGTGCCTCCAGGTGGTGGAGGATGGAGTCGTAGTCGACCAGTTTTCTTCCTCTCTTGGCTATTTTCTCCTACAAATTGAAAAGTACAGAATCCAGATATATTAGATGTGTGTGTGTGTGTGTATGTGTGTGTGTGTGTGTGTGTGTGTGTGTGTGTGTGTGTGTGTGTGAACTACTAATACTATGTGTGGCTTTGTTGGTTTTGGTGTGTTTGCTTTGAGGCCTTTTGTCTGTCTGTGTATTCTGTATCTGTTTGCTTGCATACTCGCTTCCTCTTGTCTTACCCTGACATCTGGGAATTGGCTCACATAGGACTCCATGGTGCGTACAGCCTGGTCTAATAGCTTCACCTCGTAGTCATTCCACAGGAGGTCCTCCCCCTTATTAAAAGGCACAGCACAAATAATGCATTAATTATGTATAAAGAAGGGGGGGTTGTTCCCCTGGTGATGTGTGCATATTGCTGCTCTTGTACAACATAAATGTGCAGCTCTGGGTTTTATATCATCACTGATGAGCACACTGACCTCTACAATGGCTCCTATATCTTCCTCTCCAGCCCAGTCAGTCTCATAAGAGTCAAACAGAGACTGAGAAAGGCGTCTTGAAGCTTCACGCATGTCTGTAAAAAGCACAATCGTCTATATGAGACCAGCAGAGGACACTCACATCTACAGTTCTGCAGCATCTACCAGCAAACAGCATTTTCACCTCTAACTGCATTAATGTAGTTCCTCAGGTCCTTGTACATTCGGTTCCCATCACTCTGCAAACAGACCAGAGGTTTGCATTCTTGTCAGCCTGTAGATTTACTTTTAAGATATTTGATTCACAGAGTGCAGCCAATAAATCATCCCAGTGTTTACATAACAACAGTGAAAATTTATTTGTAATACAGTGAAAGACATTTTTCAATTATTCAAACAGTTAAATCTATTTTACTGTCTGAAATAAACACAAAACGTCACACTTTTCTAGAGGATAGATTACCTGCTGGTCATTAAACTGCTGGACAGATTGTTCAAATTGGTCATCTCTGCTCTCCACCGTCTTCCCCAGCTTTTGCAGTACCTGCAGAAAAAGCACATATCTAAAGCAACAGCAACTAAATGGTAATAAGAAGCTCTTTCTCTTGTTATTTGGCAAACAAAGACTATTACCTTTTCCTTGCTTCTGCTCAGCTGTCTTTGGACTTTTTTAGCAAAGTCACCAGAGCTGCCTTTTGGACTGGTGCTCTCGGCCATATCTTGTTTTGACTGTGTTTATTCCTGATGGTGAAGGGAAGTCATTCCAACATTTGCAATATATCTAATTATCATTACAAAGTTAAAACAACCACCAAATCCCTCTATAGTTACTTCTGAATATGGACAGCTGTAGACCTCTAGACCAGTCTTTGGCTTCAGTGAAACAAGTGGCCTACAACAGCGTACCCGCACTTTGTCCTCGATTACATATCAATTATTATTAGTATTAATATGATTATACTATAATAATACAAATAATGTGGCTAACACGTCATTATTGCATTGTATGTGTATGTTACATATACTGCACATATATATAACACTAAATACTTTCATTTAATTTTATATATTGTATTACTACTGGATTACTTTTGCACAAATATTATTGTTTCTAGTCCAAGCTTTTGTGTATAATGTATATAGCTTTTTTGATGTCATCTCTCTACTTTCCTAAATTCCTGTAATTTTATTGTATTTATGTCACATATTAATTTACCTGTTTTCTTAACTCTTAGCCTGTTTCTGTGCTGCTGTAACATGCCACTGTTATGGGTTTTTCATAAGAGTATTTAAATGCAATGATATTAGATGAGGTCGCAAAACTGGGGAAAGTGAAGCAATGTCTCTTTTTTCACCTCAGTGAACAAAGTAGTGACAGAAGTCTTTGGAAGCATCTAAGCAGTTGAAGGAAGAAGTATTCAGATTCTGCACTCAAGTACAAGTAATACCGCACTATAAAAAATACTACAAGCAAAAGTCCTACATTCAGATCTTTCCTAAGGTAAAAGTTTGTATTATTATGAGTAAAGTGCACTCAAAAGTAAAAGTACTCAGTATGCAGCAGAATGGCCCCTTTCAGAGTTGTATTATATATTTTATATTAGTTTTATTTTATGTTTAAGAAGCATTTTATTGTTGTAGCTGGTGGAGGTGACTCCACGTTTGACTACCCTCTATGCTGTTGGGTAGGTGAATTTATTACAGTGCATCCTATTTTGTGAGCTCCTTATATGTTTTGTATGTAAGATCTCATTTATGAAGTAAATAGCTGTCAGATAATGTAACGTGGAGTAAAAACAAGGACACATTTCCCTCTGAAATGTAGCGTTGCATAGTAACAATCCAATAATATTTTATTTAATATTCACAGGGGCCAATTTCTTTCAGTTGAGTACTTTTACTTTTGAGTACGCTTTGCTAATAATACTTAAATATACTTAATCGCAAAGGTTTGGTGTTGTTACTTTTACTCAAGTAGCCTAAAGGCAGCCTGAGTAAAAGAATAAAGTAGTGTAAGGTAAATATACTCCAAACTATCTTGTCTGATCTTCTAATAACTACAATACCCAGAGTTATCTGCGGTCAAGCCACTCCCAGCAGCAGAATTGCAGCGGTGAACTTTAACCAAAGTGTTGGTATAGTTCCGTTGGTGTGGGAGGAGTGGCTCCGTGACAAACGGAGAGATTCGTGATGTGCTGGCCGCCCCGCAGGACATGATCATGGGCAGCACGCTGGTCAGATGCGCCGCCACCGACCTGTGCATCCAGTGGACCGGCTGGGCTCTGGCTGCAGCCTTCACAACCGAGAAGTTTTACGATTTGGCAGGTAAACATGTCCCTTCGTGCGTGTTGATTTGCGGCCATGTGTTGACTGCTTTTGCGGCCTGACTTGTTATTCAGCACAATAAATCGGCGAAAACTCTATTCGACAGAAAAGCGAATCATATTTAAGCGATAAAACAGCGTTTAGGGAAGCAACGTAACCACAAGTCTTTCGTTTTTTGCGCCGCACTCACGTGTTGGACTGTCACTGTTATAAAACCGGTGTTATCTAAGGCGGCGTTGTTGTGAAACAGCCAGACAGCTCCTCCTTCATCTTAAGAAGCGGCACACCAGATCCAGTCAGCTTCACTGTCTGGTCCTGAGCAGGGCCTAAGACCGGAGTCCTGGGACCCGCTGTGTGAACCAGCAGGGGGCTTCACCACAGCCCGTCTCCACTCTAATGAATGCTCCTACCTGCGCTCACTTTTGCAGTGGTTAAAATCATTTCACCTTCACTTCAACCTGCCTGAACTACATTTACAATAGTAGGTTAGTATAATAATGTCATTTTAATAATAATAATTAAATTAGAATGACTGTTCGGTATGTATGTTAATTAATTAGTGACCTCTACCGTTGAAACAATTAGTCGCTTAATCGATTTGGAGAGCAACGTCGGGTTAATTTAATATCATTTTTAGTCTTTTTTTCAAGCATAAATAACCAAACATTTGCTAGTTTTTTTGTCTTATGTGATAGTAAGCTGAATATCTTCGGGTTTGGGACTTTTGGTCGGACAAAACAAGAAACTGGAAGGCGTCACCCTGGGCTTTAGGAGAGTGTGATCAACTTTTATACCATTCATATAGCAGATTGGAAGATTAACCGATAATGACAATAATCATTCATATAATCTTTAGTTGCACCTCTTGTATCCTCACTTTTTTTTGTATCCAATAAAACTCTGAGTTTTAATAAAGTATTAAAGTTCTGTGCTTTAAATGTTAAGTATATGACCAAGTAAGAGAATGGTGTCTGTAGGCTAAACGCAGACAGTTATCAAATGGTTTGTTACATGTAGAACAGTGCAGCTTACCTGTCGACACCTTCCACTGATTTCTTTATAATTTCACAAATGAATCACCTTGACAGTTCTCTTTCTACTCGTCCTCTTCTGGTTCTCCCCTTTGTGCTGTGCTCCTGGATATTTTACCCTTGAACTTTGGAACCAATTGCCTGCTGTATCCTTGGTAAAAGATTTATTGAACACGCCCTACTCTGCAACAAGTAGAGCCATTCGCCATGCCCACATCCCAACCACCCTGAGCCTGCAGTTGTCTCTCTCCCCCCCCACCCACAGGTACTGGCACTTTTATTCTACTTGCACACCTGAGTCGGATCTGGGGAGGAGCCAGTCACATCCGTCAGAAGGTGCAGACTGGGTTGGTGACAGCATGGGGACTCAGGTAGGCAAGCTGGCATCGCTCCCCATTGATAAACACCCTGTGACATCCTGCACGGCTGGAAAAACTCCAACAGCGGAATTCCGCAGACCCACAGAGTTTTGTTGAAGTTAAATTATGGAGGGTCCTTGGTGAGGTCAGAGGAGGAGCTAATGAATGGGAAACCTTAAAGTCAGGTTAATGAATAATTCCTTGGTTAATGTGACTGGACGTTAACAATGTTCTTTCTGTAGGCTGGGAACATTCCTCTTCATGCGAATCTTGAAGGACGGTCATGATCGCCGGTTCAACAATGTCAGAGATAGCCCAGGGACTTTCTTTGTATATTGGACTATTCAAGGTACTTGGAAAGCGATGTAAATGCCTTCCTCTCATTACCATAGTCCTTGACCAACTCAGCACCCAACTGAATGGAGGGCCACCTTGTATAAATCACTGTCACTTTCACTATCTCTTCATATGCATTTATTCTAGGTAGGAACTGTTGGTTACAGCAGGTTAAATGCATTTAGTTCATGGAAGTATTAAGGCTGGTTGAATATGATTTTTCCTGTTTCTCTCAGCCATGTGGGTGTTTATGACCCTCCTGCCCACCCTGATGCTGAACAGTGAGAAGCGAGATGTGCCTCTGGGAACGAGGGACTATATTGGCTGGACTGTATGGGGCCTTGGCTTTGTTACTGAGGCTATAGCTGACCAACAGAAATGGCTCTTCAAGAGTAATCCAGATAATGCTGTGAGTTAACAGAGCTCGAGTTGTGCCACCTTAACTGCAGTAAGGCGTGATTCACTGACTGGAACAACTGCATTGTCTAATTTGCTTTTGTGCCTCCAGGGAAAGTTCATCCAGAGTGGACTATGGGCCTACAGCAGACACCCCAACTATTTGGGGGAGATCCTGCAGTGGTCAGGTGTCTGGCTCTCAGCCTCATCAGTGATGCAGGGCCCCCAGTACCTGAGTGTGGCATCACCTCTCTTCGTCTGGTTACTGCTACGCTACGTCAGCGGCATCCCCATCCTGGAGAAGCAGGCGGTGAAGAAGTGGGGCTCTGACCCCGCCTTCCACCACTACATCAAGAACACTCCTCTTCTCTGGCCATGGCCTAAATTTTGATTTTACACATTTGTTATGTTTCAAAATTTTTCTCAACTGTTGTGCCAATAATAGCCTCCACACAGAGAAAGTATACACATCCAAGTCATTAAGTGTTCTGGGCAGAATACATTGAAGTGAATGTGCACTTGTAATTGATTTTTTTTGTCATTTTGTTATTCTGTAAAATAAATTCCAGTGCATCATTCCTAGCCGAGTCTTATAAAAGCCTTCTGTGTAAGATACTATAGAGACACTAAAGACACTATAAAGCTACCTTTTATTTTCATCCTTGGTTTTAAATCGCAGTGACGGGGGCCATCTTTGTCAAACTGGAACTGAGAGATACCACTGAAGCTGCCAGTATGCTTAATCACAGTCTGTGTAACAATGTTTGTAATTTTTCCTGAAACCAACAATGTAACATTTACACCTTCTTCACTCAGTGATCATTCACGTCACACAAACTAGTTCTTTTCTAGCATAACCCACCCTTTACAGTGCTGTCCCAACAACCCTTCCCAGGTAGTTTAAGACCCACTCTTTACTTATGTAACAAACCTTACGACAGCTAGGTGCACTGGCTGTGAGCTAACCTACAGAGGTTAATACCCAAGGACTCCCCGCACCTGTCAGTCAGAACTGAAGCCTTTTGGATGAGAGGTGAAGCCTCTTTCAGAATCTAAAGCAAGTGTAGTTGCCTTTGCACTTCAAAGGTTATTCATTATTAATGGATACAGTGTAGGGGTCAAAGTAGAGCCTATTACAACAAGACATTTAAGTAACCTGTTAACACCAGGGGTGTCAGACTTTTTAGTTCATGGGCCACATACAGCCCAAATTGATCTCAAGTGGACCAGACCAGTAAAACAATGGTATAATCTATACGTACATAACTTGATTCAGATCTTTCCCTTTCTTTTATGTAAAGAAGTACAAGTACATTCTTAAATCTTAAACAATTAACTATTCATTTACAAAACAGATGTACAGCCTGTAATGTGCAATTTCAAAAATGTCCGTTTTTCCATTTGTTGATTCCACTATTACAATTTACAAATCAGAGATATTAATGAGTCCATTTTTCTCCTTTTTGATTGACATTATCCAGAGGCAGCTCCTGCATTAACAGCGTGTATGTATGTATATCCAACATGGGCTGCTACTCGTTAGCCCTCAGGACTTTGTGCCTGCTGCACTGATTAGGACCGTGCAGTAGGAATAGCAGTGCTTTTTATTGAAAAATGGGAATTAATGACCTGCTATTTTTACACTTTGCAAGGTCATCCAGTGGGCCTGATTGGACCCTTTGGTGGGCCAGTCCTGGTCCACGGGCCAAACGTTTGACACTTCTGCTTTACACCCTCCAAGTCAGAGCATTAAGATACAGAATGCTAGGAAACAGCACTAAACATTTAACAGAACACACAAGACATTTTTGTAAAGGTTAGAAATGTATTTTATAAGTTACATGAATTTTAGAGCGTGTATTTGTGTAAAAAATGTATGCTAATAGTTAATCACATAATGCCGCGGTAACTGAACTGGCTAATCTTATAAAGTAATTGCCTTTTGCATGGACTTGCTCCCACAGTACAAACAATACACAGAGCAATAAACAGTGCAGGAGCAAAATGATCCGATCAAGATTAGTCTGACACAAACCAGTGAACGATGTTCCTGATGATCACTGGCAGCGCAGAACTTACTGGAAAACACAATGGTAGTGACGATTTCAAAATGTTGCACCCCCTTTTTCAAGAGATCAATGCCAAACACCAATAACATCACACCCGCTCAAGCTTAAAAATTGTGACCAAGAAGATCCTGCCGATGAGAAAGGTCATGTGCGATTGTAAACATTTACAGCACAATTTACTCGGAAAGAAGACAATCAAGTTAATAGAAACAAAACACATAGATTAAAACTAAAACAATAATGTTACTGGCAGTCACAGACTCAATTACAACCTAGAATGAAATGCCTAAGAATCAGCTCTTCAACTTCTGAGTGACACATGAGTTGAAAAACTGTCAAAAGAAATTAAATTTAGAAGCAGGTCACAATAAAACTGTGCATATACAGTACATATTTTCACCTATGCACACATTTTTCGGAAAGAGGAATAAATTCTCGTGTGTTATGAGGTGAAACAAGAATGTCTTGTTAAACATTTAGCAAAAGCATCAGCTCTAAAGACACAAGAGTGCATAGATAGGAAAACCTAATATTTCGTTAAAAAAAAACTATGCTTTTACAAACACTTAAAATCATTAAAATACAACTCTTACCACTGTGAAATATTAAAACGATTACAAGTAAGAAGACTATGATGGATGCGTTTATAGCCATTATCAAAGCAGTTATGCGCTGTATATAAATGCTAAAATTTTTGGTTTTTATTGCAGTATCAATAGAGAGTTACGTGTAGCTGCTTTGGATTATTTGAGGAGTGGAGAGGAAAAGAACTTTCCTTGGCGAGAAAATCCAACTGCTGATTTGCTCTTGCTCCCAAATCTGCAACAAAGAGTGCACATAATGACATTTAATGGAATTAGTCAGAGTCAATAAGGGATAATGATATACTGTACAGTAGATTAACTTCTATGAAAGATGCTCAAAAAGTAGTAATCCGTTCTCTAAAGCTGAAAAAAACAACACGTACATTCCTGAACATTTAAAAACAGAAGAACACTGCAGTCCTTATAAAGGGAATTAATAATGAGATCAATGATTGTAAAAACAGTGTTAAAGCCGGGCAGGCGGGGATTGTGCTTGTGTGTTTACCTGGGTGTCAGAGTGGACTTCATGCGCTGAGACAAGGAGCTTGAGGAGGGGGTTTTACTGAGCTGGTGCTCTGGAGTGGTCAGAGGTCCCAGCATACTCACTGCAACATCACAATAAAAGGTCAACACGCAAACAACTGTGGCCAGACTTGCTCAAGCAACTGCAGAAACTCGCACGTGCGCACAGACACACACACACACACACGTGCGCACACACACACACACACACGTACTTCTCTCAGGGGTGGCATAGCAGTTTGCGTTTTCGATGATCAGGTGATCCAAATTCGGCTGCTCGTTTTCCGCCATCACAAACTGGCCCCAGTAATCCACGGGCAGAGCCAGAAGACGCTCCACAACCTGAACAGAAAGGGATTAGCACAAATGCAAAAAGAGTTATTTCAGCGTGTTGCCTCATCCTGTGACAAACTGGTTATGTATTATTCCTTGGGCAAAACAGAAGGGAATTACTAAAAATAAAAAAGTCTGTAGGTATTGTAATGGTGTTGTGACGTATACGTTTACACAGTTGATAGCTTTTTGGTGGTCTCTAAGTAGTGGCAGGCCTGTCTCATATTAAGCTGGCTTACACAATTAAAATGGCAGGATGTTTTGCTACATAGTGTGAATAAAATACCATCTATACTTTAAGACAAAATTTTTGTTGATAATGCCATGAAATCAAACCCCATTCTTGATAGTATTTGTGGTCCAGCAGTAGCCATTCAATATATTTAAATTCAGTTATTACCTCTCTATATAATAAGTGTAGTCTGCCATTCCTGTGCTGGATTAAAATTGCCTCGAGTAATTCACAGAAACTGATACATGCATGTAATCCACCTTTACAAGTGTTCATTTTATCTCATTAATATCTGCCTCGCCGTTTAATAAGTTGGTTCACATTAAAAGCAGTCAACTGGCAAAGATCACATTTAAATATTGCACAGTGTAATGGAACAAGGAGGCGGCGCCACAGTGAGCTGTTGCATGAAGAGCTGCAGACGACGAGCTGCACACACAACTTCTCTGCCAGGTCATTAAATCCTTTTCCTGTTTCCAGCATGACGTCAGATAGCAGTTACTTGTGGCATGATGGAAAAAGGCTCAAGACTGTTTGCTGACGGAAGACGTCTGGTACTGAACCACACTTGCTGTTTCCACCGGTAACCATGGGTGTGGCCAAATCAATCACAACATCAAAGGTTTCTACATAGGGGAATTATATGACTAACCACTGCAGGGCTCATTTTGTATATTTTTAGGTATATTTTTGTCTTTTCGCCCCCAAATATTTTTTTATTTGACAGACAGCTTTAGAGACAGGAAACGGGGGAGAGAGAGTATGTGCACTACCTGGTGGTCAAGCATTTTTCAAGGCATATATTCAAACGGTTAAAATAAAAGCATTTTCAAAACTTTCAAGAACCCTGCCACTGAAGAAACATGATATACAAGACGACACGTTGGATCATTCAGGCTTACCTTAGGCTGTCGTTTGGTATCCTGTAAGATTGTCATAGGGTCAGGGTTGGGAACCGCATGACCCACAATGGTTGGACCAAACACTCGAGCCAAGTTACTGATGTCCATCCTAGTGTCCAAACTTTCAGCAACTCTGAAAGATTTGATTAGATTCAATTATGTCTGATGCATATTTAATACAATATACACAATTTTAAGTATATTTTGTTCCTCAGGAAAAAGGACATTTGAGGTGTTTATTAAATTCTTAGCACATTTTTGCCTTAAGCAATATAACAAAATGAAATTTAGAGGAAACAGCAAAATCCAAGAGGTCAGTTACAGAGAGACCAGACCAGACTTGCGTGAATATCAGCAAATCCCAACCCTGAATATGTAGCAGGAATGCGCAGGACAAAGCAGAGTGAACACTTTTTAATCAGCAGTGGGATGTGCATTCATGTGTATATTATAGGAGAGTAGCTGCTAACCTCTGAAGGTGAAGCACTAAGAAAGCTAGTGTGTCTCTGTTGGGCTGGGGCAGGTCACCGATGGTCTGGTAGATCAGAGCTATGCTGTTGTCGTCGTCTGACACCTCTGAGGGAGAACAAAGAAAAACTATTTTGTCAGCAGAGACCAAGAAATGGGAGGTTGAGCGCAGATTTATTAACTTGAAAGAAAATGTATCAGACTCCAGTAACAAATACTAAAATGGCAAACAAACTGAAAGATCAATCTCTTTCCTTGTTGCAGGCAACTTCCCGCCTGAGGTTTCCACCACTGCTCAGAACAAATTGCAAAAATAAAGTAAAAGCTCTCACGAAACCTGCATTTAATGGCTGTTTATAAATGTCTTGCTGTCCATTTCAAAGTTACACAATGTTTCAGTAATTTCAATATCTACCATAAACAGCTTTTATTTAGTGTGCTGTTTTCTATAGAGCAACAACAAAAGCTTCTATTCACACACACACACACACACACAAACACACACACCAGCTGCCTCCATAAAAGGACGGTTGAGGCGGAAGGTGAGAAGAGGCTCCTTCAGGCTCCTCAGGAAGTCCTTGAGGAGGCCGGTGATGGCGTTGATATCATCCACCTTGCTGAGCACGGGAACGGTTTTGCTGCGGAGAAACTTCTCCTTCAGCTCCTTCACTGTGCGATCAGCACCGGATAGGCGGTACAATCCAGCCTGAGAGAAAGGAAACACAATTATTCCCCCTTTACGGTTTCATTTTTTTCAGTGAACTTAAGACGTAACTGTGCCCGGCCACTGGTCGCAGAGAAATAGTTCCAGCATGTAACTCCCCGTAAAACCACAACTTGCATTAAGTTTGTTGTGTACAAATTGAACAAAACATGATACATTTTAATTACTGAGGTGTACTGGTGCTGGTATGCGTTATTTTGGACACAGCCAGGCTAGCTGCTTCCCCCTAATTAGTTTTTATGCCAAGCTAAGCCAATTGTCTCCTGGCCCTACTTTCGTATTATCAAATGCTCTGCAGTAAATCAGCATTTTTGTGCATGTTTTTCTTTTTTATGTCAAACTATTCTTTCCCACCATCTAAATAGAAAGAAAAAGAAAAAACATTTTCTTTACAATACAGCTGGCATGTTGTCAAGCTCAGGGTCATTAAAATAAAAGGTACCGTTTACAAAAGTGACAGAAGAAGTGCCAAATATTTCCTTTTCACAAATGCCACAGAAGAAAACTGAGACAGGAGCACAAACAGAAACTAACAGCCCTGGAGCCCTTCCACCGTGCATTTAATCTCTCAAGAACAGATTGTAAAGTTTTAATTACAGCTCTCTGTCTCAGCTTAAGGGAAAGACATTAAAGATAACTACTGGCATGTGAAGCTTAACCATCTCTCACATTTCTGTAGAGGAAAACGCCACTCACCTCATGCAGCCCCCTTTGCTCGATCTCACTGATACAGTGGACTACCAGAGGAGGAATCATGGGCGATGTGTCAGGGACGTAGTCTGCAAGCACACCCTGGAAACACGAGAAATGGGGTAGACTGTCAACACTATAACATTTCAGAGTGGAAATAAACTTGTGCATGTACCTACACATAGAGAGAAATCAGTTATGAAAAATGTTGTAACACACCTCCCCAATCTTGACCGGTGTGCCACCCAGGTTGGGGATGCATGGCAGGGGGCAACGGTCGCGACACTCGGGGTGCGAGACCACCCTGCAGTCGCGGCACTTCAGTGAAATCTTGCCAAACTTGATCCTCTTGCCACACGGTACGCACGATTCAGGCTTAATGACCTATCAGAGACACGTGACAGGATTTAGGAGGCAACAGGGGGGTCAACAGTTAAAACCAAGTTACACTTTGTTTTGGGAAATAAACTCAAGTACATCTACTGCATAAATAGGGCACCATACACAAAGAGCAGTCTGTCAAAACTGCTGCCAACAAATAACTATACTTAAGTGCCAAGTTTGATCAAACTTATAATGGCATAAAGGCAAAAATAGTAATGAAAAAAGTTGAAGATAGCCATGCTTTTCTTGTCAGATTAATTCGCTCTACAGTTCTCTCACACACGCGACATTCTTACAGTTTTGGAGACAAATTCGTGAAGACGGACGCCACCGTGGCTCTGCGGAGTGCCGGGCTGCGCTTTTATCTCTGCCACAGGGTTTCCAGGCAGCTTGAAGACATCCTCAGACTTGACAGATTCAGAGTCCCATTCCATGGCAGCTGAACAGGAGAAATAAATACCACGGTGTTACATACCATTACCATTGTCCAGTCATGAGAAAATATACTGCTGAATCACTGCTGCAGCATATTCAGACACAAGACATCCATATAAATAAGATTTAAATAATAAGCTAACATGCTTTTAATGGACCTTCCAAGACTGACAAAATATTCTAGGTCAGAGTGATGACAACATTTTCACGCTATCATTTTGACAGCAAAAAAGTACAATATAAGTGACCCCAACTTGGCCCTAAATCAACCGTTAACTTGTGTTTTGGGAATCAAGTTAGCTGGATGAGAATTAACAAGATTATTTTATTTATTTTATTATTTACTGGCTAACATTTTACTAGCCTGGATTGGGCTGCATGCTGCACCATAACAAAAACCTTACCCGTCTTTCTCCTGCTGCGAGTCCAGTAAGGAACACTCTCAATGGTGGAAACTGCCTCAACAGGTCCTCCATTTGCAGGGACAGTCACTGTGGTCTTTGTCACGAGGGTCTCACTTCCCTGTCACAAAGAAATAAAAAACTGTCAGAATAACCACATACAACCAAACTGTGTCAGAGCTCAGCAGTGAGTTTTAAGAGCTATTACAGGCTTGCAACAAAGCATCAGCTTTTTCAACCAAAGGTATACTTTATTTTGGTAGGCATATTGTTTATGTTTGATGTGATCGTGGTCATGTGTAATAACACGTATATGAAAATGATATCCAGACTGGAACTAAACCCCTACCCTCTCTGAGGTTCTGCCTGTTGATCGAGACCGCTTGGAGGCAACCGGAGGACCATCGACATGATTTCTCGAAGAGCGCTGAAATCAAGACCGCAGACATGACATACCATCTGTACCTCCCGGGAACATGAAGCCATTCTTCCAAAGACAAGACTTACCCTTTTTTCTCGTTTCTTGAGTCGCACTGTCCTCACAGTGGAGGAGTCCCAATCCTGTCAGGTCAGGCACATCAGAATCAGATTAAAGAATCAGAAAGAGACTATTTTACTGTATGTTTAAGTCTACGTGACACTGAAAAGAAAAGAACTTACAATAGAGTCATCTGTTTTGTCGTAGCTGATATCTGATAAGATGGAGGCAGACTCATCTATCGTCATCAGTCTATCAGGAGCAACAGAGAATATGTGTTAAGCCAATCAGCAGTAAACAGGGTTTGTACAGAGAAAAATAAAAGCACTTTCAAGGTACCTAAAACAAACAATTCCAGAATTGTAAAGCCTTTATTGTCACATCTAAGCCAGGAGACAAGAAAAAAATAAAATGACAATTGTTTAATTTTTATTGTGGTAACAATCAAGCATTTTTCAAGGCATATTCCTAACATGTAAAACTTAAGCCTTTTTCAAACCTTTAAGAGTTTGTCAAACCCAGAGTACCGTTCATTTACATTTTCCTTCATCCAAATCAGTTGTGCAAATTGTTTAATTTGTAATTTAATTCCATAAAATGTTTAAATGGAAAAACAGTTCAAAGTGTGTTAGAATTGTGCATTCATGTGAGAAATAGTGTTTTTTTGGGAATTCAATTCTGTATGGCATCCGAGTCTCAAGTGTAAATGTTCCCACATACACCGCCAGGAACACTGGAGTTGTTACTGTAAAATATGACTCCAACAACAGCTAATGTAGCAGACAAGGCAAGTTTCAAAACTAGGCTGGAGACAGGAACTATAAAACGTATCAATATATACTCTATATGACAGTATGTGCGTGTTCATTACCTTCGGCTGGTATTCGGGTTGGGTGCTGTCTGGCAGTTTGAGTTCAAGAAGGCCAGAGCTGAGCGCTGCTCTGCACTCAGCTTGATGCTGTTAGTGGATCCCTCACTGGTCAGGAGGTCTCGGATCAACTGAATTTGACGGTCCTGTTATAGAAAAGCGAGCAGAGCACAAATGAGAAACTCCTTAAACCAGGTGACTAACTCAACAAAGATCAACAAACAAGGGTTGGCATGTGATCCAACATACCAACTTCTCGCAATCAGCCTCAGCCTTTTGTCTGCGCCGGATCTCCACATCTACTTGATTGCGGGCATGTTTCAGTTTGACCTCCAAGGCTCCTCTCTCCGTTTCTGTTTTGGTGAGTGTCTCTTTGCAAGAGCCCAGCTCATGCTCTGTCCTCAGCCATTTGCGACGGCAGTCATCAAAGTTTTGTGCCATCTGAATGAAGTCTGGGAAAGAGGATGCACTTAGTAATGTGGCAGGCATCTGAATAAGAACCCTGGGTATTGGTCTCAAATGATAGAGATAAAGACAGCCCTAAACTACTTACTGGGTTCAATGTTCTCGTTGAGCAGGTCCACTTGCACCCTCAGCTTATCATACAAGCTCTGGAGGTCCAGCACAGCCGTCTCCATGATGTTTTGTTCCAAATTCCTTAAAAAAAAAAAAGATACATTAATTACATTCAATTCCTAGAACAACATGGGTTATGGTTAAATCTACAGTTATAGGCCGAGATGGTATATGGCTGCTTTTTAACGTAGTTAAAATAAGACATCTGGCAAACGTTAAAAAGAAATCCTCATTCTCCTCAAAATGAATGGCAATGACAACAACGCATGAAATACATTAGCCCCGTTGTGCCCACAGGCTTATCTATCTGCTAAAATCTACTTCTTTTGTTTTTGTTTAAGCTACCTAACATGGTCATGTTAATGGAATTTCGCTAACCACGCGGTAAGTTAAGCTAACTCAACTGTATAATTGAAAAATAACACGGCAGTAACGATCAGTCTGACTGAAGCGTCTACTTCTGCTTTACCTCACATGTTAGCAAATATTAGCTAGCATCAGTTGCTTACCGTTTCGGTACTGGAGATATGTTGGATAGCAAACCACTTTCGGCGATGTTTAGCGCACTGCTTTATTCCTTTTCTTTTTTTTTATTGAGCTTATTGTACCGTTGTCCTCATCCTTTTGCAGCTATAGCTACAATGAGCGCGTTGCATTTCAAATTCCACCGCTAGCCAATGAGTGAAGAACACTGCGTCGGCGTCACGACAGAATTAAGGAAATACCTTCCGCGTACATATTTTCAAAATAAAATGACCGCAATGGTCGCTCGATGCATCAGTGCTACCCCAAAAGTACAAACAGACAGAAACAAGTACAAAAAACGAATGTTAAATGTCACTTAAAAAAAGATTAATTTGATCAGTTTCGATCACAACTTTCAAATTAACTCAACACTAGTGTTTTAGTGTGCAAAATGGAAAAAGAAAAAGGACATATTTGTTTAATTATCACCATATAGCCACCATATACCACTTAGTACAAGTTGCAATACCACAGTGAAATGTTACTTAAGTAAAAGTAGCCTAAACAAAAGTAGGCATATTAGCATCGAAATATACTTAAAGCACCAAAAGTAGCCTCATTAAGCACAATGGCCCATTTCAACATTACAATGTATATTATAATATAGGTGCATTCATGTGTACATCATGGTGTTTTGCAGCTGTTAAAAAGTGTTAACTACTTTACATGTGTATGACGATATAGGTTTATTGCGTGTTAAAATGTTTCCAGCAAGTGTTTGAGGGTTTTTATAATGAAGCATTGCTCCTGAACATACCCTACTGAAGTATTATTGTCTTATTACATACACAACTAGATGATGAGTTTATATTTATTATATTAATTGAAGTATTGTATAGCAGTATTTAATCACAGCACCTATGTATAAATTGATTCAATTGACTTTTGCTAAATATTTTGTTTATTAATAATTACTCAATTTTGAATGTCTGTAGTAATGCTGAAACAGCTGAAGTCGCTCTGTACAGCCACACACACAACCTTCTGTCATGATTAATTTCTGACCATAGCCAAGGAAGATTGGAAATGGGCGAATGAGAGAGAGAGAGAGAGAGAGAGAGAGAGAGAGAGAGAGAGAGAGAGAGAGAGAGACAGAGAGACCACCAGCCCAGTGAGGACAAACTTGCAAG
>JAVQJL010046033.1:0-17668 GCA_036024295.1 Nannoperca obscura
CACCACGTGACCATGGCTGGAGAAATAGTATACAGAAACACACTTACGCACTACTGGGGATTGCATCACCTCAATTGTGTACAAAACGGGCTATTTTCCAGCGCATTTAAAAATCAATAAACTCGCATCAGCAATTAAAACATATCTCTACGTGGTACTGTCAAAACTAAATTATAAAAGGGTATTTAAAATTATCTGTCCAAAAAGTTTTAATAAGTTCACATAGAATACAGGCAAGCTTTAACAAGATTTTACACTAAATTGCAAAATCGCAGTTTAATATCAGAAAGACACCAACAGCCGACAGCCAGCGGCACAATAAAACACAATGACACAGGTCTCTTTGAGTACAACCACACAGCTGTAAGTGAGTATCTAATCACAGGACGCGTACATGTCACGTTCAACGTGAGGCCTTCTAGAAGGCCTACTGTCAACAACTCGTGATCTGATTGGCTATCGCAACTGTCTATCAACTGTTTGTCCCTGTTCACTTACATTGCACAGACGCCCGCATTGTTGAATCTGAAGGCTTCAGGCAGATTTCATACAGCCTGGCAACACAAGCTAGCTGAATTCTGTTTGGATAAAAACTCTAACCTAAAAGAAAAGAGAATATGAAGAATATTTTTATATATTTAGGGAAAGTTCAAAATTAAATTAACTTAATCAAATTATGATCATGATTTATATTAGGCCAGCAGAGAAGGCCTTGCTGGCCCTGACGGCCCGCCACTGATTTGAAGCAGCATTCAATCATGGGGTAGCCCAGAGCTGTTATCCGTGGTTAAAATAAAATTGTTATAACATTGATATGTTAGTGTACACATTAGCTTGGTTGCTAGTGTATAATAGATGGGATGAGTTAAAGGATACCAAAATATGTAACAATAATTCATAAACTTCAAAGAGGCACCAAAATGAAATAGTATAACATTAATTGGTACAAAAATATTAAGTTGTGATTACATTCACTTAAGGTTATCAGAAATCAATGTTTACATCAAATTAAATCATGGAAATTTAAATTTGCATAGACTGGCTCTATTAAGGCCAATTTAAAGTGTATGTATGTGATCAGCATAGCATAATGGTGCTAAGATAGAAAAGTAAATGGTTAGTATGGATGGGATACATAATAGTTACGGATGATAGTACGTAGGCCTATGTGCAGTATAACTAATATCAACTTATAAGTGTGGCTATCCAATAACTCAATAATGACACAGATCACAACACAGCTCAGCGAATAAACCAAATCAAATCAATACAGTACATTCACAAAAGTTAAGCAGTCCTGTGCTTAGCCGTGCACAGTTACTATTCTCACTAGATATGCCCAGTTAGTTACCACCCAGCAAACGTTTGGGGATATTTCCTATCTTTCCACAAACAGCTTTATTGGAGCTTACGGCAACGTTCCCAGAGTTTTTAATTTAATAAAAGTTTAATAAAACTGATCTGAATTTATTTAAATAATGGTGTAAATATAGTATTATCCCATTTATGTAAAAAACAATGTCAGAACAAGTGAAATTCACAAATCTTATAATTAAAATCGCCACGCCCTTGGCCATCCCCTGGAATACACCTGACCAAACCACCTTATATGCAGCCTGGAATGAGCTGTTTTAAGTGGGTGACCTGGAGATAAACAATATGCTTATAAAAGTTGAAGCTGGTGGAGTACTTTGCTACGCTTGATTGGCTGATTTTGACCTCTAAAGTTCCAACTTACAATTTTGAAGCCCCTCCCAAATACAATGGGCTAAGTTGAGCCATTCCATCTTCTCATCTTTAAGTGAATGTATGTACGAGTGTGCTCAGTGATAAATGAATAGACATTATAATAGTTTAAGTAAGGTGATCTGGTAACAAGTAAATTACAGTACAACAAAGAACATGCAAGTAAGTCAAGTGAACAACATACCGCCATCTCATAAGTGCTTCCCCAAATGAGCCACAGGCTATTGCCATTGTCTATTGAGACCAAAGTTCCATCCAACAGGTGATATGACATAACATTGAATTATTTGTGATTATGGCAAATAAGAATATAGATCTCACTTTTTAAGGTAACTTTATAAAATGAGAGTTATACAGTTCACTATTAATACGAAAGATAAAAATAAAGAAAAAAGGCCTTAACCAAGAGAAAATAAAGGCGTATTAGCCATGGCTGAGTCCGGATCATCAAATGTGTCGTTTGCCTGGCAGGGTTATCTTCAGTACAGCCAGGAACAGAAAACTGGAGTGCAGCTGCTGCTTCACACCTAGAAAGGCTGACGGAGGTCATGAAAGATGATCTGAAGGACCCTCCAAACCTTCTGGAAGTACAATTAGACGAATATGATTACACCTCGACCCTCCTTCTAAGTCCTCACATTTGCCAATCAGTAGTTTCACTCAGACTTTCAGGGAGTTCACGTTGATTGCAGTTTGTGCACAAACAACTGCAACCAGCTGTCCAAACACTCCAGATCATATATGGTCTAGTCGTAGAGGTTCGACTGTATTTTCCAATTCTTGTTTTACCGAAGTAATCTCTGAGCAAAGGTCAGAAGCCAGTGAATCAATTCTCCCACAAATATCATGTTTCATGGAAGCCAGCATTGATTTGAGCCATTCCCATTCGGGAAGGTTAGCATGGTTAGCATCTAACTTTGGCAGGGAATCTAGGTCAGTTGAGGGCAAGGCTTGAAGGCTTTGGTCGAGTAGAGGACATGGCTGGCTCAAAAGTATAAAAAGTGGCGTAAACCCGTGTTTAGGAAAGGTAACAGGGTGCCATAAGTACCAAATAAATAAATAAATAACTAAGAAGTACAAATATCTAGCAATTTATTGATTTGTAAATCATTGTCAGACCCAGCACAAATGCTGGTTACCAACATTTGAAACAAAAAAGTTTACTATAACCAATATGTTTTCTTAACATCCAGTTTGATTTGAACATCATAATTTAACAGTATTGACAGGAAACATTTTAAAAACATTTTTAAAGTACAAATTAGTCATAATCTGTAAAATATGTATTACTTCAACATTTCACCACATAATAAAATGATTTGCAACATCTGGAGTATAAACAGCATAATGTAAAAATATGTTAATTTCATATAAACACAATAAATTAACCACCAGATACAAAAATAATATATACTAGGTCCTGATTTCCCATAAGGTGTTGCAATCACCAGTCTCCCAAAAATCCTCATCATGACAATATTTGAAGTTAGAAAGTGCACTCTAAAATGAAATAAACAAAATCAATACCACTCACCAAATATTAAACACATGGAATGAAATATTACAACTTCAGCAATATTACTAGTGAGCCCCCGTGTTTTCCTCAAGTCTATTTTTCTGCAGCATTAAATGATAAAGAAATATTCAGAGGCAGTTTCACAGAAACTAAAGGAAGGATTGATTCCAGTGTTTGACAGTGGAATGTTGGACTAGATCTGCCCTCCTGCTCTCTGGTAACAGTCCAGTTCAGCTGTACCGCATGTTCCCACAGTGATGGGTGTGTGTGTGATGGAACGCAAACGCTATGCTTGTGGGAGTGGGAATCTCTTTACACTTTTCTGAGCTTTCTTCTTGCGCTTGCAGCAGACCACTGTGACAACTATGATGATGATGATCAGCAGCAGGATAAGGAAGATGGCAAAAGTGATCACACCCACTGAATACACTGTGGAAGATAAAAACAAGTCAATCCAACAAATAGAACATCTTATCTGTCTAGCATTTATAGTAAATGCATTTAGTTTATGCAGGAGTTTATCCCACTTTATCCCACCTCGTTTACCGCAAACCAAATCTACCTACGGGTACAAATAAAGTAACCTTACCTGATTTCTTATTATCCAAACAAAGAGTCATAGCTTCACCCTAAAGTCCCATCATCCTCTGAGGGATGTGTGGACCTCGAGCAGTCTCTGTGCGACTGTTTCTTTGTGTGTGTGTGTGTGTGTGTGTAAATGTTGAGATGAATAAGACTTTAAAGTGCATGTGTCTAGTGTATCTGTCTTTTCTTCTACTGAATCAATGATAGCCACCTGGGAGGCACTTACAGTAATATGCCACCTACAAAGATATAATTGCTTATTGCTTCCACAAGAGGGTGCTGTTGGATCTCTAAAAACAATCTCAGTGATTCAGAAATCATAACAGCTAATGCAGCATAGAGTGCAGCATAGAGTGCAGCAGATACTGTACTGTATCATCTGCCTGGGTGTTGAGAGGAGAAAGCATGGATTCCTAATTGATCATTCTGTCTCAATCATAGGTAGAAATCTAATCTAATCTGCTGCTTTGATCAGTGTTTTTCCATTCATTGACTAAAAACCAAAGAAATTGGTTGACCTAAAGACTATTAAAGTTTCTTTCTGTGAGATCTTCCATTTAAATGTATGATGTTTATCAGCCTGCACAGGACTTTTTCCATCAAATGCAATAGCATGCACTGGTGTGGTGCTTAAACGAAAAACGAAATAAGTTTGTGCATTAGGGGAGGATGTAAGTGAATGTGAAGTGCCCACATTTTTCCTACATGGAACCTCTCTAAAGATAAGGACACCTCACCTTCAAAGATTGACTGGTTGTCATCGCTGGAGCATTGGGTCCGGCTTAGCTCTCCCAGCTGCTTGTCAGTGCTGCGGCTGGGGATGTAGGCCTGGACGTTGAAGCAGTAGCTCTCCCCTCGGTCCAGATCAGTCAGCTCTATCACATTGGTCTTAGAGTTGTACACTTTCTGCATACAACACAGAAGGAAAACGTGTTGTTGTATTGTCTTATTCATGTGTGTTTGAGGCTGATATTGTAACATCTGCTGTTAGTCACCTTGCCGGTGCTCTTATTTTTCCGATAGGTGACTCTGTACTGTAGCTGGTCAGAGAAGATATCCATGATGTTCAGCTGGCGGCCATCTTTATGCAAGGCGGTTAATGTGTGAGTCACGTACAGGGTGGTCTTCTTTTTGTCTTCACTTACCTCCAGCTTAAAGTCAGGTCCGCCTAAATCAGCTGTGGAAGAGGGATGAGGAGATCATAAGCTGTTAACTAGCAGATATCAGACATGTTAAGAAACACGAAGAGTCAGATGGTCAGGTTGGAAACAAACCAATAGTGTATCCAGATTATCGAAAAAAGAGCTGCAAAAATTACTTGATTAATGGATTTTGTTTTTGATAAGTTGATCTGCAGAACATTTTTTGAAAACTTTCTCTGAAACAATATGTAGTTTAGTGCTTTTCCTATCTGAACATTGTACTAAATTGAATATTTTTGCATTGTGGACTGTTGGTGGGACGTTTATGTTATTTGATTTAATTTGATTCATTGATAATTGGGAAAATAATCATCAGATTAAGTGATTATGAACTTGATCATTAGTTGCAGCCCTAATCTAAACCACTTTATTAAAAGGCCGAATTGAAAGTGCTGTGTGCACACAGCTATAGAATAGCTGGATTTATGCATCGTAACATTGGGGATCAGGCCACAATATAATTTCATTATATTCCCCACAGTAATTGTGATTACATTGCAATGAGCTGCACACATTATTATAGAAAAGAGTTATATCCAGGTAACTACTGCTGTGCATTGTATGTATGTATGTATGTATGTATGTAGTGACATTCTTTTATTCGCTGTGACAAATGATATCTTAGCTAGCTTTTCTTGTTTCCACTTGCTTCATGTTGCCTTCACTCTCAGTTATCTCTACCAGCATCAGAATCATGTAGGCGAAAACAAACGCAGCCTAGGCTGACCAACCACCGTTCTTGGAGTCTCTATGCAGAATCTCTGTAGCTACACCATAACCTCTTAATAAAGAACTCTAATTCCAGTTTAAATACAGTAGGTCAAAGTTGAAGCAGGAATATGGTGTGAATGTAGTCTCAATATTGTTTGTAAATGTCCATTAGATAATTTGTAACTGAAAAACAAGATTTGTAATTGAAAAATATCTACTAACAATATTGAGACTATATTCACTCGATACAGGAATCGGGTCTGTAAACTGTGATGGATGTTTACAAAAGACAGTTTGAGAAATAGTTTTTCTGTTAATCTTCATTTTCTCTTAAATTGTCTGACTTCTCATGTTTCTTGACTTTTTTAGTAAGGTCACATTGTTCCAAATCTCAGCAATTAATTTGGTTATCTTTAATTGAGGGGATTGCCAAAGCTATGAGAATAAGACATAGGTGTAAGAAACTGGAATAATCCTTAACCCTTGTGCTACTTTGCCGGGTCATATTGACCCAGTGGCCCATTGTCTTGACCCAGTGTCTTCTCCACAGGGTAGCACAAGGGTTAATAAAAGTGAGGACATAACATTTCCTTCACTGGTTATGTGTGTTTGTGCCAGTTAAATATTAATCTCTTTTCTGCTGCTAACCTGCCTGAACATGCACCATGTATGATATTCTGACTGCACTGCACAACTGAAATGTAATTTCCAACACATTATGGTGATTGAAAAAACAACTCATTGTAGCAGAAGAACCTACTGTCTTTGTAGGGGCAGAATCGTGGTGAGCTGGTGTAGGGGAACTCAGTGAGGTCAGAGGTGTCCCACAACGGGGGTTCAGACAGGACGTCAGCTGTGTAGTAAGCATTCAGGTCAGTCAGAGAGTTGGACAGATCACACTCTGTCATTAAGGACCGGATACAATGAGGGTTCCTCTGTTTGTCCCCACCAACCCTGCAACAGTTTAACAAGTCACATTATTCATGACACACTGACATGACTGATGGATGGAAACAGTCTAAAACATTATGTTCTTGTTAAGTAAGTCTTAACAAGAACATTTTAAGACATAGGCACAGCTGTCAGAAAACAATCATTAATCACAGCAGGATAACACTTTGACAGAATTGTTTATGGCATTTGTAAATTTTATTTGCCACTTGCCATTTTTCGCTTACTGAAACATGTCTGTCTATGTGCCTTTTAGTTATCTTTCTCTTTAAAGATCTCTGGCCTAAAATCAACATTCCAGTAAAAGCTTTTACAGGATCAACGATGGATTCTTATCATGGCCCACTGCCATTAATCTGTCCTTCAAGGTTACTCAGTGAGCATGTCAGAGAGGAGTGTGCTTCAGTCAGGCACACCAACAACCTGAACATGTCTTTGAGGGAAATAAAAGAACTGCTTGAATAAGCTGGGAATGAAATGCCATTTCATTCACAGGTGAGGGTTTGGATGCAGGTACTTACGCAGAGAACTCCACTGTGTAGGAGTAATCAGCTGATGGTTTGGGACTCCAGGTCAAAAATGTTTTAAAGTTGGTGGATTTCCAGGTGACATTCTGTGCTCGGGGATAGGAGCCTGTAAAATGAAAGAATTCATGTATATGAGGTGTTGAAGTTCAAATAATGAAAATCACATGAAGTTAGAATGCCCTATAAACGCAGACCCCAGTCATTGTAGCAGAAAACAATGCCCCATAGGTATTTTACATTTGCAGATACATTGACCTATACATGTAATCTATAAGACATTTCAAAAGCTGAGCTGTAGGGGAGACGAACACTTTGTCACACAGGTAAGTTGTTGCCTAACTCAAACACGAGGTAAAAAAAGCTACTCTTTTTATGTAATAAAACTTTATGTGGTCCTTAATGAATGATGGATGAATAACCGCAGGTCCTTAAAAGTAAATAGTCTTTTGGGAATGTCTTAAATATTTATTGAATGAACTAAGCATGGTCTAAAATTAATTACAAGTGCAAAATGTCTCTACATTTCATCTTTGGCGAAATCAACAAGAGCCTGCATTGGAAAGCCTCTGTTATCCTGTTAGGTTTTACTAATTGTGTTAGCAAAGTTTGTCCCCTCTTGACCACCGCAGAATCATAAATCCAATCTACACGAGGAACCAGAGTAATTGTGTCAACAGACTGTCTGTAGGCTAAATGAGACAGGATGGCATTTAAATATTTATTTAAAAGCCATGTATAGCCTACATTTTAAAACACAACCACTGCAATAATATAAATGAAATAAATTAAAAAAGGTATACATTACTTTTAGAATATACACTGGCATTCTACCTTGATATAGCCTAGCCTAATTTCAGACTCTGGCTGTAAGACAGTTGTGGAGATTAATATCATTATACTGACATATGTATTTACTCAGAAGAGTATGCCTATATTTTCACATTTGTTTATTTATATTGCAAAATTTGCCTTAAATTTAATTAAACTGTGGCAATAAAAATCTTGAAAAGTCTTACATTGAACTTGCTGATACATGTTGACACCCTGACACTAACTTAGAGGGAAAAGTATTTGCGCACACCATGTACTGCTGAACCAGAAATAATGTAGTAAGTACTCAGACTCAGCATGTATGGGAGAAGTGCTGAATGAAATGTGTTGCTCTTATCAGTGTTAATAAAAGATCCATGGTCATGTATTTTTATGGACTGACTGTTTAGTCACTACCACAAACACTTGTGGTTTATATTTTGTGACTACAAGTAGCCTAAGTGTGCCACCCAAAGAACACATGGGGGAAAAGCCATTTTAACAGTCTGCTGATAAGCCTAGTCTTCAAGTTTTCCCTGCACAGAGAATTTATAGGGTGCCCTGCTCAAATCTGCCTGAATCCCGGTCATTTATTTCAACAATAGGCTTAAGATAAGATGTCAGTCATTGCTTCCTCTAGGCAGAATGCAAACAGAGCACACCCAAGATACATTCAGGTGCAAGTTTTGTAATGAATCACGTCACAATTTAGTAACAGGACACTAAAAAGTAGGACAACTGAAAACCAGAATGGGTAACAGATTCGGGGGCCCAGACAGTCCCTCAGTGAGCAGAGACTAGACTTTTCTAGTAGCAAAAGTGGGGGATGAAACAAAAGTTCTTTAATACTGTTTAAAGTAATAACAGAAGCCTGGCTACCTGTGTTGCAGGTAATCGTGACTTAAAATGGTAGGAACACGCATGAAGGTCACAGTAAGCCATTTACAAATACATTTTACAGTGTGGACAGCCTCTTCTGAAAGATAGATTTGTGTTCAAAAATTCATTTGGAAATTGTACCATGCAGAAGGTCTAGTGACCTGAGTGTATCACTTTGCATCACCTTGCATATTCTCAACACAATGATTGAAATATAAATAAGAGTATAAGCATTTGTGTCTAAATTAAACAAAATTTAAATATTATATAAAAACTAATCTAAATATGAAAGGCAGAGTGTTACTTAACGCCCTGCGCCCACCTATAGAAGGGGCTTTCTATGCCTGTTCATGCCAATATAACTTTAGATTTTGCTTTAGAAATCCACTTGGGTTCTTATTCTCACTGACACTGATTTATTTTCGCCTATTTAAGTTAATAATAATATTTCATTTTATTTATACCACAGGTTCATATATTACGTGTTCTCCTTTTCTAATTTTTTCATCTAATTATGTAGCCTGAACAACTCACAGGCCTATACAGTCCTCTGATAACATTACTGTCGCTGTAATGATACATTGCTAATTCAATTCAGTTTCATAGCGCCATATCACAGTTATCTCAAGGCACTTTTTTGCATGGAGCAGGTCAAGACCAACTCTTATATTTATAAAGACCCAACAGTCCCACCATGAGCAACACCAGGAGACCGTGGCAAGAAAAAACTCCCTTTTAACAGGTAGAAACTTCGAGAAGAACTAATGATGTTTAAAGTTTCAGAAGCATTTAAAATTCCTGCATGGACATACAAATATGAATAATACGAGCTGCTTGGACTCACCTGAGGCAGAGTGTGTGGAGAGAAAAAAGAAAATAAATAGAGCTCCTGGTAGTCTCATTGCCACCATGTCGGGTTCAGTTCTTTCAGGTAATGTAGTCCAGATAAAGAGTGCGTGTCAGATAAACTGTCTTCGGTTCAGGACAGAGATAATGTTACCGGATCACCGTGTGGCTACAGATTCTTTTGTTTCGCTTTAGTCTGACTACAAACAATTTATAACGATGTGACCGCGCGAGGCTTGACCAAATAAGGAGCGTCCGGCTGCGGCGTCACCAGACTGGGGCAGTTATTACACACGCAACTACAGTGCGTGCCTCTCCTGCTGAGGTCACTCGGCGAATGCGGTGCGGTTTTCTTCTGGATTACAACTATTTCCACCACACTCAAAACGGAACATTAGGCTGCATCACATTACCCGTGATAATTAACAGCGAAGTACCAGACCTTCTAATATACGTTCCAAAGCCTACTTTTATAATAATAACTATTATTATGATGACCGTACTATTCTGTGTTCATATTTCAGTTGTACACGATTACCTGTCATCATCTAACAATTAGTTGTTAGTTGTTAACAATTAAGTGTTTTTTCCCCTTTTATTCATCATTTGTCGAAAGACGATGACAAAATGCCAAATGGACAATATATATTGAAACTGACAGCCTTTTGACTTCTCTTCTAAAGTATCTACACAGTCCTATTTAAAAAGCTTATTTAAATGACTTAATGACTTAAATGAATTTTCAATCAGTATCTCATTGTTTGTAGTGTTGACTCAACTGGGATTAACAGCTTGCCATAGTGCAATATCTGCCCCAGGCCCTAAGGAATTTAATCCAGTGCAAAGGGTAATCTCTATCTATCTATCTATCTATCTATCTATCTATCTATCTATCTATCTATCTATCTATCTATCTATATCTATTTAAGCATGCGACAAAATCAGACATTTATAGTAGCCTGTGGTGTAGTCCCAGTTTAAAGAACGGATGCCACGTTTTCCAGTGGTATGCTGACCACACAACCATATTTACTACTGCATGACGGAACAGTGGAGAGAAGTACTCTATGCTCTTCAGAAGCCTGGTTGGATCTGACTACTGTGACAGCATCATTATGGACCTGACAGATACTGCAGCTCAGTGCATGAGTCAGGACACCCACACATCAGACAGCTCCTGTTGGTGAACTGGAGTTCTATTTATGGACTCAGTTTAGAGGTATGCTAAATGTCCAGACACATAAATGTCATTAAAAAGGTTTCACTGTATTAATCACAGTTAACATGAAATTCCAACACGTGTGAAAATGTAATTGTTTGGTCATGTCTATTTTATTAAAGTTATTGTTGTGTGGCAATGCTGTGCTCACAACTGCATTACCATGCTATATAGGGTAATTTGTACAACAATTTAACAACAATTAAAGTCTCTGCAAGTTGATTTTCAAATGGAGGATAAATTAACTGTAACTGTGGCAGCCTGGAAGGCAAAAAAACACTATAACATGTGACATAACATGGGAATCATTTATATAACGTAAATAAACTGCACATGATTAGTAGTAAAAGGGTTCTTTAATGTAGTTTTTGTTTTTCTTCATTTGGAGCTGGCTGGGAATATCTGTCTGGCACCATGCCAGACCTTGTCCCCCTGCCCCCATTATCCCTCTTCCTCCCTCCCTGGCAGTGAGGGGCCCATATCACAGTCCACTGTGGCTTTGAATACCAAGGCAACCTCTGACAGGAAGGCCTGAATGCAAATGCAGCCAATTCATCAATTCCTTTTGATAGTTAAAAGCACAGTCAGAGCCTCCAGCACACACACAAACATGCACACACACACACACACACACACACACACACACCCACACCCACACACACACACACACACAACAACACAGACAGTAAAGAACAGTGCAAAGGACAATCAACAACTTTTCCTGTAAAATCTAACATAACAAAATATTTTTTAATTACAGGAATGACTCATCTATACACCATTTATAATGGCTGCCTCTTTCACATTTGGAATGGAAAAATACTAAATTAACTTAGATTCCTCGGATAGATTGATGGATGGAAAATTAAAGAACCAAAAAAGCCTCACATATTTTCTCTAATTAATTCTACAGACAAGCTAATCCAGCACCTGGTAAGAGTGCAGTACTGGTCTAGTCATGCTTGATGGATGACTAGATTAAACCAAACTACTGTGAATAAATCGTCATATTCCCAGGGCACTAGTGACTCTTCGGAAGGTTTACTTACAGAATTCCAACAAAGTGATCTACAACTACTATAGTAAACTGCATTCACTTGGTTGTGTGGGTCACTGCACTGCATTGCACACTATTCCTGAATGGAAGCAGAGGAGCAGCCATACAGCACGTCTAGATGCGATTATTTTTTCTATATTAATCAAGGCAACACACAGAGGCACCATAGAGAGCGTCCTCAGCAGCTGCATCACTGTGTGGTTTAGAAGCTGCACCGCCTACAACCAGAAGACCCTGCAACGCATAGTGAAGGCAGCTAAGAGGATCACTGGCTCCTCGCTCCCAACCCTCCTGGACATTTACACCACCCGTCTCACCTGCAAAGCACTCAGCATTGTGGGTAACCCCACCCATCCCTCCACCAACCTCTTCAGCCTCCTGCCATCAGGGAAAAGGTGCCGCAGACTGAAGTCACACACAAACCGACTGAAGAACAGCTTTTACCATCAGGCTGTCAGGATGCTCAACTCAAAATTGTGGATGCTGATGGAACCAGTTTTGGACCAGAGAAGATCGGTGAAAAGATCCATTGTCCTAGATGACAATGTCTGCCTCTCCCAACAATTAGGCTACCTTAATGTTAAATAAAAAGAGCACGCTTAAATAAAGTTATAAACAAGGATGTTATTAAACAGATAATAAGTACAGAATGTACTTACTCACCCCAGGTGAGTAAGTACAGTAAGTACCTGGAACAATAGCTTGTCTTTAACAATGAGAAACTTCATTATGTCTTACATTACTGTTGCTTCTTTTTTGGTCAATTGAAACAATAGAAGAGATCCAGGCTTTCCAGGCTCTACATGTTTTTCATTCAGCACTCAGACAGAAGGCAACAATAATCAAAGTTAATACTTAACCTAATTTGTCAGAAAACATTATGTCAATACTCATTGATAAAATATTATTGCTCACTGATGAAATGTCAAGACCTAAAACTGATACCACATTGTGTTAGTGTAAGTCTCACATAGCTGTGTGGACTTGTTGTTCTTCTTAGAGTTCAAAGTGCCAGTCAGATTTTTCACAGTGTACTATCTTCAAGTGTTTGTTTGCGTACTTGTGTAAAGGTCTGAGGAAGAGGAAATTTCTTCCTTGATTCTTGGAGACAAAGGACTGTGAGACTGGGCGTCATCCAGCACTTCCTGTTTTGCTTATGGTATATATACTGAGAGCCTGCATCCTCTACCAGAGTGTGGCCATCTGAGCACAGCATTGCTGCATGCTAACTCACTGGTTTTGCTTTTAGAGTTAAGCAGTAACTTGGGTTTGTTTAAAACTCGTAGCAAGTACCAACATGTACTACCTGTATAAATCAGAGATGTCATTAAGTTTTGCATATTTGGAAACTAGAATGTGTGGAAACTGTTACACCTCTTCTCTTAGTCAATGAGGAAAAGTGCTTATTTCAAATGAGAGTTTGTGGTTAATTTCTAGTTACCATACAGTAACACTTCTATGATTGGCTTTTCCTTCCTTCCTTTTCCTTGGCTTTTCCTTCCTTGAGTTGAAGTGGAAATCTGAATTTATATCCTTCAACATTTGCAGAATATAAATTAAGATTTCCACTTCAACTCAAAAACGAATAGTTTAAGTTAATTAGACTACGCATTAATTAAAAGAAGAGCCCCACCAGCTGCATCCCATCCTGTAAATGTCTTTCCTACAAAGGCTCTGCAACATCCACCTTGCCAAATCAGTAGTACCTGCTCAGTCAGTCTACCTTTCCAGCCTACTTTGAGATATTGCCTGTTAACCTGAGACTATTCATGTTTCTCCTCTTCCTACAGTCCTGCCTGCCTGTCCCCAGCCCTTCGTCTCGTCAGCCCTGGACCTCTGCCTTGGAATCCCAGCTCAGCTCAGCAACTTCCTGGTTTCCACTCTGGACGTGCTTAGCTCTGCCCCAGCTATCACCCTACCTAGCGCAACCAGCCATCAGCCCAGCCCTAGCAGCTTAGGTTACACAGAGAACCACATACCTCACATTAACAAAACAACAATGTCCATACAGTGGGTGTACACGTATGTCATTCAAAAAACCACCCATCCACAAAATCCTGGCACAACATAGAAGAGTCCACATCAAGTGAGATCTCAAATGTGTTCACTCATTTACACACAACCGGAGTGGATTGGTGAATTCCACCCTGTTAGTTCCTGACTGGAAGGAACATACTGGTTTGGCAGCAAATGGGATTAGGGGTACATTGCAATTACATCCACGTTTCCCTCACTTGCGTCTTTTCCTTGCGTCTTAGTCCCTCCCACCAGGAATGTATGGAGAGATGCAAGGAAACCATGCAAGCAGAGAAGAAACGAGAGTGGAGTTAAATAGGGGGGTAACATAAATAAACTGCAATAAACTAAAGACTTCAAGTCTTCACGGATCTGGGACCCTTATAAAAATAAGTTTAACTAAGGTTAGGGCAAAAACCTGGAGAGGAATTGATGAATTTCTCTGACTACTAGGACCACAGTAGGGACACAAAGGTCAGGGACCCTGAGATAACTGTGTGAAGTAGGTCTAAAATCAGCATCAATACCTCTTTGGTTTTCCACTTTAACAAAACCTTTTAAAGAAACTTGAATTTGTTTTGATTATTTTATTATGTATTTCTAATGTTTTTCTTTGCCTATGTAAAGCACTTTGAATTTCCTCTGTGTTTGAAATGTAATAAATAAATAAAGCTGCCTTGCCTTGCCTTATAGTTATTTTGTTGTTGAGACCTACAGTTAACATAGTTTCAAGTAATTACTGATAAAATGTAAAAACCTGCATACTTGAGTATAATCTTATCTTTCTTCACTCCATCAGTCCAATCAACTGCAGCGTCCAATCAATAATTGATATCCAATAAGGGGGCATGTCAGCGGGTAAAAGACTTCCGTGAAGGCTGCACTCCTTGCTCATGACTCCTCAGATATCCCTTCCTCCTCGCTCCTTGATCTTCACTCCTCAGAGAAGAAATAAAAGCCCTGAGACTCCTTCAAGATGGCGGAGCAAAACAACTTCCGGTTCAAGTGAGGATCGAGGAGTGAGGAGATGTCAAATAAGAGACTTGAGATTTCCTTAGTAACAAAGTTCCTGTTAAGCATCTTTAAAAAAAAATTTGAAACATGATTAATATCTTTTTTTTTACTTTGAGTGTTTTAGTCACATAATGATGACTATAACATAACCATCATTTATTTTATATAACCACGATTTCCCTTGAAAAATAAATACATAGTACAGTGCGTTAAGGGGTTACAGCATATATATGAAACCCAGGCTCATAGCCTCAAGGCAGTACCTTACTTGCGCCTCCTCAAAAATATTACTACATGTACTACATTTTCCAAATGTCTGATGCCAGTGGAGATTGTTGATGGTGAAGCAAGTTTAAGAAAGACTGTAATCTTTCGGCATCTAACAAACACATACTGATAATCTTTTAGTAAACATTTGTCTAGTGTTGTGGTGGTGCTGTTAATGAGTGAAATATACTATAAATCATGTATAAAACCATCACACCCTTAAATAGGTCCCATGTGCAGCTATCGTGTAGATGCCAAGTGCAAATATTGTAAGATAACATACACTGTATATTTTTGCAGAATTACCCAGTATGTTAATTCTGTCTGGTGATAGGTTTGGAATTGCACTGCAAATACAGTTACATAGACAAGTGTCCAGAGGACACTAAAAACTGAGAACAACAGAACACATTAACGTCAAAAGAAAACCTATGAAAATGCTATGAATTGGTAGCATTTAAAGAATATCTTAATGTATGAAATGATGAAAACAAATCTAATTTACCTTAGTGGACAAAGCCTAGACCCCTACAGAAGAGTGCTTTATGTGATCAGAGTGCTCTCTCAAATTCTCTCTGTAATATAGTGGTGACGAAACAGTACTTCAGTAGAGATAAGGAGGGAATATTGATTCTGTATTTAATGTGAATTTAATCAAACCACAGCCAACAACCCCAAAATGCAAGGTTTTGTTTGTAAAAAAAGAGATAGTGAAAGGTGAAAGCTAGCAGTCAGCCAGTAATTTGTTTTTAGATTAGGACATTCATAGTAAATAATGCAACCAAGGTCACCATGTGCAGTTACAAAGACTGAAACTTGTCTTCACAGGTTGGCAGACCTCACAAAATCTTGGTGCATTTATCATCTAGCAGGATTAACCCACAGGGAGTGGCTACACAAAGCAATGCTAAATGAAATTCAGCCTTGTTCCTGTGATGCTTGAAGTGCTGAGATGTTTGATTCCCTTTTGAGATAAAGCCTGACCACCAGATGTAGTTTAAGAGCAGAAAGGTAACAAGAGAATCTTATCTTCCACACTGGAATTAATTTATCCAGTTTTGAGATTGATCAGCCCTGTTTCTTCTGCTCTCTCTTTCATATGGTCTAGACATACTCTATATGAAAAGTGTCCTGACATAACGTTTGTTATGATTTGGCGCTATATATTCAAGTCACTGGGATGTTGGGATGGCTGGGCTTTTTGTTGTGTTTACAGGCCAGACTTCCTCTCTGCAATTTCGGCCTCCACCCAAGCAACTAAACACAACCAGAAAGGACTTGATCCACTCTGAGGGACCAGAATTTGAGGGCACACACTCAGTAACACTGATATTAAGTTTACACAAGTTCTTATTGATCAAACTTTAACAAATGTACAGCAGTTGACCTTGGTGAAAAGTGATATTATAGTAAAGAACATTCTACATAATTTAAAGAAAAATGTGTCTTTGAGATCTTGGGTTATGCTGAGCCCAGCTTCTGATATATGAGTCAACTGGATTTTTCCTCTTACCTATACTACTATTAATGAATTTAATCTTTTTTTACCAGAAAGAAACACCAGCAGGTTGTTTGTTTACATTAAATAACCAATGTTTCTGTTTTCCTGACAAGTAATGTCTTGCAGTGGTGTGATATTGAGTGTACTCTCTTAGTGGCAAGGATAGTGAGTGATGTTAGAGTGGATGATTGGCTGTGCAAAGTATGAGAGTTTCACAAGAGAAACTGAGATTTGCTCCCTTCAGGTTAGAGATGAGTCTCTGCCCCAAGCGGAGGAGTTTAAGTATCTCAGGGTCTTGTTCACGAGTGAGGGTAAGATGGAGCGTGAGATTGATAGATGGATCGGTGCGGTGTCCGAGGTCCTACGGACGTTATACCGGACCTGTAGTGGTGAAGAAGGAGCTAAGCCAGGAGGCAAGGCTCTCAATTTACCAATCAATCTATGTTCCTATCCTCACCTATGGTCACCAGCTTTGGATGGTGACAAGTACAATAAGAACAATACAACAAGTACAATACAAGTAGCGGAAATTAGGTTCCTTCGTAGGGTGTCTGGGCTTACTCTCAGGAACAGGGTAAGGAATACAGACATCCAGGAGGGACTCAAAGTAGAGCTGCTGCTCCTCCGCATAGAAAGGAGTCAGTTGAGGTAGTTTGGGCACCTGGTAAGGATGCCCTCTGGTCGACTCCCTAGGGAGGCCTCCCAGGCACGTCCAATAGGGAGGAGGGCCCGGGGAAGACCCAGGACAGGTTGGAGAGATTATATCTCTCGGCTGGCCTGGGAATGCTTCGGGGTCCCCCCAGAGAAGTTGGAGGGCCTGG
>JAVQJL010046035.1:0-11542 GCA_036024295.1 Nannoperca obscura
ACGCCACCTACCTGATAAATGAATGACTAAGTGTTTACAGTTGTTCTCGTTTGACTTAAACTGAGGGGAAAAACAGGAACAGATCCAGGTACAGTGAGTATGACAGTGTGGTTACAGAAATAAATGCTGTGGTGCGAGAACAATAACAGCCAGATAATAATATGTTTTACCAGACAGATCTCAAGCCAAGACGCAGGGGAGTACTTAAACAGCCCAGACAATTAGTCAACAAAGCATCTCATCTCCAGAATGGGCTCAGCGTACACGATGATGTGCAACGGTTATTTTTCAATAATGCAAAGGTTACCCTGGGCTTTCAAACGAGGGCAGCTGTCATACCTCTTAATAGGAGAGAGCTGATCAATAAATAAAAAGGGGGCCAAAGGCGCGCTGCAAAGTGATGCATTATGGTCTCAGACAGGCCGAGCCCCGGCGGCTGCAGGTATAGGCTTGGAGCAGGTAGGATTTAAGGGGTGGGGTGGGGTTACATAAATGTGATGAGTTATGGGGGAGGGTAAGCAGTGAGAGTGACACACAGTGGGTCAGACTTGGTGAGCAAATTACAGCACTCAGGATATTAAAGCGGAGGAGAGACGATGCTGCAGGCAACACACCTCCCGTGGAAATCTCAGCATTAGCACAGGGTGACACGGAGGCCATGTCCACATTTCTTTTGACACAGTCGCAGTACAATAACACAACTGCTGCAGGAGCACGCTCCTCCTCGAGCCTTTAGGTTAGGATGTAACCCTAGTTGGAATGGTCTTCCTAATCGAAAAGTTTATTAATTTATTAATTTAAATTAATTTAATACTGAAAGGTAGACTATGGTTCACCTGACATGTCACCTAGGAACACAATACATATATTTTAAGATCAGATATACAGACAAACCTGGGACTTCAGTACTGGTTGTCATCTGCTCACTTCACTTGCATGAATCTTGTGTTGAAACAATCAGTTTTTACTATTTTCTGACATCGTATAGATTAAAAATAGTCGTCAGAATAATTGGTAATAAAACATAATGATCTGTTGCAACCTTAATCCTGCTGGTTGCGACTGTTGCTAACTTTTCTTGCATGAGTCAGTATTATTTTAAACTATGAGCCACAAAGATCCTCACTGAATATGCATTGGACAATGAAGCACACAGGATTATCTATAAGAATGGTTTTGGAGTGGGACGTATAGGATGGGGGCGACTCAGTCTGAGCCAGCACCGCAGCAGTGGCCTATACCTCTGTTAAGCACTCAGCAAATACAGCATGAAATGCATATAAAGTCCTGCCAAAAAGTGCTGAGAAAGAGTCTGGCCCTGGACAACCATGCATGACAAATCCTTCTCTCACACCATCTGTTCCATTGTCCACAAGTAAAGATAAGTCTTGCATACAGCACAAACATTGAATACTTCCATGTGATAATGCCAAGCACTTGTGTTGGATACATTATAAAACATTACAATTTCAAAAATCAAACAACTGTTCAGCTGAAACCGGATGATCAATTATTGGCTGTACATGAGGAAGGAAATGGACTGCAATGTGAAGAACTTCTGCAATCCATACGCCCCATGCAAGGTGACCTTTAGAAATACTCAGCACAGAATATCGTTTCTGGTGTCTGACCTGTGTCGACCTTTGCTGGTGGAGTTTTTTCTGCCTTTTTTTTTTTTTTTTTTTTACAGGCAAGCAGGAGGGAGGAAGCCTCTGGGCGGTAAATAGGTCCAGTGTAAGCATAGCGAAAAGCACTGTTGCATGACCAGTGGCTTATTAAACCCAGAAAAGAGAACGTACAATCAATATTTGATTTGAGTTATTTGATTTTTTTAGACATTTCCACTCTGCATTATATTGGAAAGGCCTCCAAAGATTTCTTGAAAGAAATGAATGTTGTGCGTATCATACATTTTTAAAGATGTGTGGAAAAAGTAGAGGAACTGGCTGTCATCAAAGTGCATATCTAATTGTGGTTGGGACTTAAACAGGACAGCAGGGGCAATGTGCACACAGCTCTGCTTGTTGGTGTTGCACCAAGCTATTTTTCTCCACCATTGCTGGTGCATGCCATTTATACAGCAGATCTATTAACATATAGGAGAGGGAATTCACACTCCAGCTGGAGTGGGCAGTGGGCTGAAGCCCCAGTCTGCTATCAATTAACAAGCACACTTAGTATGTGTCTGAGTAACCCTGATCACCATGGGACTCTGACAAATTCTGTGCATTTGCTCAAAACAAGTCACAATAGCAAATCTTTAGCTGATTACCAGCTCATATCACAATTGATTGCATACAAAATGAAATAAATAAAACTAGCTCACTAGTAGTATCAACCTAATACTGTAACGAACCATCTCTGTCATCTCTGTGCACGTGTACAAGGAATTAAGTACAAATAAACACGATTATGAATTTTCCCCAGCAGTCACATTATTTAGGCATGGATTAGTATCCTGTTGTCATCACTGGAGGAATGAATGTGCACAGTTACTTAAGCTGATAAAGTTAGATATGCTACACTTATTTTATCCCAGAACATGTCATCTTATCTTGTTATTTAAATCATTTTCACATTGGTAATGGATGTACATATTTAATAGGCATTCCTTGCTGCTGTTTAACGGAGATATTTGCTGCATGGTCACCAGAACGTATCAGGCTGTTTGTTCAGAATCCCTGAATTCTCTGTAACCTTGACTCTGAAGTGGCACAGAAGTTACAGTAGAAGCATCTCAAGTATGACAAACAGTAAATAATAATACAAGGTTGGTGCTAACATGTGGCAGAGATGGCTACATGGGAACATGCAGCGTTTCAGCATCAGTGGTTTTGGAGAAAATAAATCCCAGTATTTCATGTGTGTTTTGATCATAAACCTCTGAAATCCAGCGGTTCTCGGCAGAACTCCGAGACCAGGGCTGAACCATTTCCTAAACCACGACCACAGCCTATCTTTCCAAGGCGAGTATGGCTCCATGTTCCACATACATATAACCATTGGAATGCTCACCACATCGCAGGACCATGTTCATATTCTGCTGCATGTGCTTTCCAGCTGTGATCAAGTATTGTCTCTCCCATCAGTCTCCGAGCTTCACCGTATACTGTACTTTCTCACAGCCCAGTAGGTTTCCATACAGCATCTTTCAGGAGATCAACACTAGGTGGGATATTATGAATATCTCACATCCATTTCTCTTTAATGGCTGTTGTATGACGACTTATAGAAAAGACAAAAAAACAATATTGGTAAATTCAGCTGCTTTTAAAACCTTAATAGTATCAGGGGAAGCACTTTTCTGGACAATACTTTTCATACTTCATATTGTGACATTGTTTTTGATGGAAAGCTTTAAAAGAACACATGAAATAACAGAACTAAAATGTCTGCACTGTTTGCCACTGGCCTTTCAAGAGAAAAGCAACTGGCATGGAGACATAAGTAGGGAACCACAAAGCCACAGCAAGGGGAAGGGAACAGCCTGAAAGCTGAGTCGGGTGGTATGAGTTACTCCAGTCTCCACTGGTCGTTAGATGTCTAACAATGTGTATTGACACAGAGACCCAGGACACAAAAACCATTTGGTGCATTCTCAAAGATGTACACGGCAAGAAAAGCAGGACAGGCACTGCTACAATGTGACTGGAAAGAGAAAGAATGACAGTAGTAATCAATTGTAGGAATCAAAAATCACAAAATGACTCTGGGTTTCTCGCAGTTTCATCGGAACACACTGCAGTGGGTGGGCTGTGGGCTTGGGGGATAAAAAAAGTCAGGAAATGAACTCATAGCTTTTTCAAGCAGCAGCAGTGTAGCTGCTGCTGTTGAAAATCAAGTGGGATTCAACACGTTGAGTCCCAGGGAGTGTTAAATAAAACTGAACCCAGATAACAGGCAATGGGATCACTTGCTCCGAACCTCAACATTTAAGTTGTAAAATTAATACTAAGCAGCATCCAGATAAAATGAACAATGGTGAAGAGAGCTGCCAGTGACTGGAGATGATTGTGCGGTTCAATGCAATTTCAGTGTGGCCAAATTGTAACTGTGGGACTGCTGTGTGACTGCTACTCTGACAGCTTGTGCTATTAACTGCAATCAAACCAGCACCATAATTACCCTCCCATTCGGACTCAAAATGCAGAAGGATGCACGGTGAAATGAGCCTCTAAGAATGCAACAGGTTCTGGATAGTGCGGCTTTGATGAGATAAAAAAAAAAAGTATAGCTGACAAGTCCTGATAGTGCATTACTATTGATCTGAAGCAGGGAAAGTGAAGCAGGCAGTCACAGGGAGATTCAACAACTCAATTAGGCCGTATTGAAATCCCTGTCACTCACTCAACCGTACTGGGTTTTTGAGGGGAAGATTAAAAGTCTGATAAGCATGCTAGGCTTGTGAACAGGCGAGGGAACCGTCTCCCATGATGCCCGCATCTCTCTAAGTGATGGTATTGGAGTCAAGCTAAAGCTTTTTGTAGGCACAAACAAACTTCATCCCAGGTGAAATCACTCACGTGAACACCTACGCTTTGACATTAACAACCTTTCAAATTTTGCTGACAGAGTTTAGACTATTGCTGTAGCTGGCTCAAAGACACTGAGGCCTGTCCAGAGGGAGCCCAGACAGAATCGCTGTACACGGCATGTACAGGCCTTTTCCTCAGAGCTGCGGGAGTATTATTTGGAGCTCTTACCCTCACGTTGCCCTCCCTTACTGTGTCTATACTGTGGGCTGCTCATTGTTTGACAGGATTGACAAGCTCCCTGGCAGAGCTGATTAAAAGCTTTAAGGTCAGAGAAGTGGGACAGATATCGAGCGAACACCTGTCTCCTCGCTGTGAGCCAGTCCCCTACTGGGTGTGTCCTCCACTGGCGCAGGATCAATGGCTCCATTAAGACCCAACGTTGACTCTTTTATTTATTTATTTTTCCCCTCACAGCGCTCTTTGGCTTGCAAAGAACCATTCACCTGGGCCTTCCTCTTTTTACTTCCCTTTGCTTCTCTTGCAGTCACATCAAGACTCAGCATCTCAGTAGGAGATCTTATTTTTGTTCAACCAAGGGCATCAGATAGCCTTTGCTTTAGTGTGAAATGTAGAACGACAAGCACACACTGCAATGTATTTATTTTTTTTCCAGCTTCAGACTTAATTTCATCATGGATTTCCACATCCTGGTAAAAATAACTAAAGCCTGGCTGCCCACTGAAGATTTGCCAAAGGATTATAGATCATTAAAGAGATGTTTGAAGTTCACTTGAAGCCTCTCCAAATAAGTTACCCGAATCACAGAGTTGATGGTGTCTTGGCCACACGTTTTCTCTCTTTCTTGCTGTAACCGGTTTCCTTTGAAAAAGAGGGTTTCGCAAACTGCAACAGCTGGTCATGCTCTCTGGAGTCCTAATCCAGAAATGGACATTTCAATTTACTTCAGCCCGAGTTTGGATGATAGTGAATTAAGATACCTGCTCCTGTGGATACCTTACTGATTTCATCCCTTCTGGTAGGCTTTCCACTCACAGCTTCACAGAATAGAAAATGCTCTTCTTTTGACATTGCATCTAACAATAATCTATAAAATGAAACCTAATACCGTAGCTTTAGCCATGGGATAAGACTTCAAGGGATGGCCGACTTTCACCGAAAGATATCTCGAACTGTGCCCCGCACACCACTCATCACTACTTTCATCTCCAGAGTACTTCCATTTCCACAGTTTCTGGATCCCTCCCCCACACAGTCACCTAGCTGGTCTTTCTTGATATGATTCGGTGGCTGGGCACAGAGGCGCATTGTGCTACAGTTTTTATCTCACTAATATGGTTGGTAATCTTGTTTCTATTTGCTGTGGGAAAATAAAGTAGCTGACTAAACTTACTTAACAGACATAACAGATTATTTAAGACACTGTCAAACAAGCATTATCAAAGTTTCCTATCTGCTCTCCTGCCCCACTAACAGGAAGAGTTACTCTTAAAATGTCAGGTCAAAAGTTATTGTTTCACCAATCAGTGCTAAAGATTGATAGGAAACTGTTAATTCATTCTATTAAAAGAAATAACATACATGTAAACACAGTGACTGATTACAAGGGTATACTACAAAGAAACCTTGCTGTTTGGACTTATTTGTGAACTGGTTAATGGTTTGTTAAACCAAATAATCAACAACAATATACTCATCTGGAGAACCACTCAAGTGCTTCATCACTGTGTTTCCAAATTTAGATATTTGATGAAGATGTAGCACAGCAGGAAGGTGAAGGCAGTGAGTTCACACTTCTCCAATAGTGTTTTCAAGAAGGTGTGAAACTGGGTTTGCAGAAGGAAAGGGTGAAGGTGTTGGTGAAGTGCCTGGCCACATCTCCATTTGCAGCTGCTCTTTGGCCCTTTTCTCTTGTATGTATGTTTTTCTTTTATTTAAAAGCTGATTTTCAAATGAGGTCAGACGGACAGGATTGAAGCTGTGATGCAATGTCCTGAAGCTACACTGGAAAACAAAGCATGGGTAGACTCGTAAAAATGAAATGCTTTAAAACCACCTCATTTGTGTTTAAAACATTAAAGGACAAGTCTGGCTTAAGCACGACCGGGTATCGAACCACTACTTTTCCATCAATTATTGTAAAATGGCACTGAATGCCTGGTCAGATTTTTAAGAAAATCCTATTGTTTTGCCAAATGAAGGGGTTTTAAAGAAAAACACCGTTTTATCTTCCTCAAAGCAAGATTGAATATACTGCTACTAAAACAATATCCAGCCGGACACTTAGAACATGAAGCACAAATTCTTATCATTCTGTCCTCAAAAAATAGTGATTTCCAGTTCTGCAATTTTGACATAGTGGAAAGGGAAGTTTACAAACATAACTGTGCCGTTGTAGTTATAGTAATGCATCTTATCTTTACAATTACTGTAGAATTCAGTGTAATTACTGACTACCAGTGACAATTGGAACAACGAGATTGTGGTTAGTTAAGGGTCACACCTTTGCCCTGCAGCCTGGGTATTTTTACAGAGAACTAGGGAACACTTTCTGCCACCAGGATTATAAATGTCAGTGTTTTCAGCCTTTAAATAGTGCACATATCTGTGGCCTACACATGATAGTAGCTTGGGTGACAATTTCTCATCTTCTTCTTCCTTCGCAGATTGTAGGAGTACCCTCTGCTCCCATAGTCACTCACCCAGCCTTCCAGAGCTAGTAAAAAACTGTTTGAGCAGAATGAGCAGCCAAGTGCTGGTGTCTTGACAACTGAAAAAACAGCATTTGTGTATTCAAAGTTAGAGAGGCTCATACTGCAGTACTCTCCTAAGTGTTGTGAATGGCTGCTGGAATAAGGCTCGACATATGGGCTAATACAGGCCAGTGTAAAATAAAGGGCAGTGAGGTGTGACAGGTGTATTCCTTGTGGGCATAATCTTGTGTTTAATCTTGTTTAAAGTTATTTATAATTTCAGACTGTGTTGTGCATTAACCACACATGCATATCAGTGTGGTAATTACAGCTAGTATTAATTTCAGAATGATGGATATGTTTAGGATAAGCAAAGAAAACAGGACAAATAATCACATTAATCATTTTAGCTCTGGGTAGACTTGAGCCATCTCTGACAGGTATGCAGATGCATACAACTGCTTTAAAGGCTACTAAGATACAATAAACTAAATGACGAGAGTGTAGCTTTGCTACAGGTAGCCTCTTATCAGTATTTATTGTAACCTCTTCATTATGACACAGTACTCTGTGTGAAAAGTATTTCTTTACACGGTTAATACAAATATAGTGCATTTTACACACAGGATTGTGTATATACAGTATGTATAGTATATTTATAATGTACATGCTAATCCATCACACACTTGGAATAAAACTGAATAAATCATTGACTGATAAAGGCCAGCAATGGGCTGAAGGATTTTAACAGACTGGGCTCTTAAAGCTGCTTTTATATGTTCCAGCTCTGCTGCAGTGCATGCTCACATGCTGTACAGTGACATACACGACCCTTCACACATAATAGATGTGTTGGTGCCAGAGGCTAAGGGTTGGTGCAGGAGAGAGACAATAAGAGACAATTTTTTCCAATGTTTAATCAAGCCTGAATGGTTTATACTAATCAGCAGCCTCTCCAGTGGCGCTGTTTACATTTATCATGCTAATGTGGTGGCTGAAAATGACGGGCTAACTTTTAGGACAGAATGATTGCTGATGATGTATCTGATTGGTTTAAATAGTCCCTAGGTTATTAATGCGAATTAAGTTGATGAGTAAATATGTTTTTTTCCACTTCACACTTGAGCCACCGTGAGTCTTCAGAACAAGAGCAGCTTATTAATATGTCAGCTTATTGTTCCTAATGGAAGTGGATTAACCAACAAACTAGCATTAATAGCAGATGCATTTAAATTTAACTGCATTGTTTTTATATTCCAGCAATCATCAAAGACATTTGTTTGCTGGGGGGTGGGAACAGTGATGGTATTCAGCAATTAACAGTGAATTGTACTCCTATTCCCCAAACACTTAGTTATTTAGCAATTATCATGCTCACCATCATTTTACTATAGTTTGGAAATGCAATTTAGTTCATGAAAACAAATGTCTCGTCCCTTTTTTAATCCTGTTGTTGGAGGAGAGGAAAAAAATCATGAATAAAAAAAACTGTTTAATATTTATATACCCATTTTCTAGCTACGAGCAGATCTCGCTCGGCTGAACTAAAATGAAACTTGTTGTGACCTAGTTAGAAGAATGCCACATGACAAAGCCTCGCCTGCCCTTTATCCGTTCAGACTAGCCAAGCAGAAACGGCCATATCGAGCATGATATTTTGCATGTGGATCCTTATCGACAGTTTGTTAGCAGGGCGAGGGGCAGCCAGGTCTGTGTCCTACTCCTTGGCTGACTAGGTGGGTGAAGGACAGAGCCCGGCTGCTCCGGCTCGTCGTTGCAGGAGGCTGAGGCGGCCGCGCTTTGTTAATGTCCTGCCACTCCCCCGCAGGGTGAGCAGGCCTGGACAGGCTGAGGTGACGCTCCCCTCTTTCCCACAGCTCAGCCAGCTTGACTTTGCTTGGCTGATGAACTGTGACGGGACACAACTCCAAGGTTGTTTGTGATGCTTTATTTTTTCTTCCATCAGGCAAGCCGGTCAGAGCAGGAGTGTGAAACATTGTTGAACTCTGCTGATGGCTCTCAACCTTCATATCAGCTGGCTCGGCTGCACCCGTGACACACTCCGCTGAACACCTGAAGGATCCCTACTGTCAGGATGTAAGAGTTGCAGCCCGTACAGCCAGCTGCTAATGTTTCCATACATGAAGAAGAGCGTAAACAATGTCACAAGCCTGCCCAGACATGATTTACCTTGCACAACTTAAAATGAGTCAGTCCTGTGAGCACTCAAACTCCAGCGAACTTGCTTCACAAGTCAATCTAAACAAAGGTTTCTAAATGAGTATGTGTGTGTGAAGGGATAGCTATTCTTTTAAAATGAGTATTCAGATCACTTCTATAGGCCATTTCTACCTCCACTAGAGAGCCTATCACCGCCATTTATGGGTCTCAAAGCACACTGCAGAGCTCTCCGCTGGTAGTTTTGTGATAATTCTCAGAGAGGTGTTACAAAAGGGCCCTGTGTGCTGGGGAGGTTGTTATTTCATGTTGCTCTTTCAACTCTCTGGAAGTCAGAAGCATATAGTGCCTTATCTCACTGTACTTCAAGATCTCCTTCACGTTTGCTGAAATAGAATCCAACAGCACCATAAATGCTCACCCTGCCGAGGTCATGGAGGGGCTTCTACAAAAGCAATCAGTGAGGCCATTGTACATATTTGCAGGGAGCTTGACAAAATCCCATAGTGGGAGAAGCTGCCAAAACCTCTGCATGCTTATTATAGAAAGAACCCTTTTAAATGGTATGATGAATTCCCACAAGATGAATTCTTGTTCATGTTACCACACGGGGAACATATTTCTTTCTGTCAAACACTTTTTTGAGAGATGTCTCATAAAAAGTAACTTCATGAAAAAACGACTCCCTTTGTTGTTCTTGCGTTCAACTTTTTATAGCCATAACATAACTCGCAGTTACATCCAAGACTGTGTTGACACCCACTGTGTTATTAATAAACAAAACAGGTAAACTGCTCAAAGTAGCCGATGTCCATGGAGATGCTGGAGGTAAATTGTTTGGATTCAAACATTCAAGTTCAGCCTACAACTCCGGTTAATCCAAGTGATTACAAGGGCCAAGCGTTCACAGTGGAAGACTGACATTATCATTTGTTCACTTCAAACCAAAGAAAATTACAAATGTCTCTGTGATGGTAGGTTGTTAAAATCAAACCAGGCAGAGAGACAGTAAGAAAACCACCAAGCATAGCGATTATGTTGCAATCTACCATTTTACTGTATAATCGTTCTTCCAGCTTAGTACATTATCCCTCAGAGTTACCGTTAACCCCTCTCCAAATACTCCACGACAGGTCTCTGCTGGCCTCCTACATCCACCTAACAAGGGTCGGATTTCCTTAAAGTTTTCAAATGTTTCTTTGTTTATTTGTTAAGAGCTAATTTAGCAGACTCAGCATGTGTGGCCGTCAGGGGATTACTAGCCTAGATGTGCACTGTTTGTTGGTTTCACTACATAAACCAATTACGGAATGAGGCACCATAAGAGAATTAAAAGTTTGATTAGCCGTAGGGTGGATGGCAGAATAATTGGATTGGATAACAGTGGGATGGCTGCTATCTGTGTATAAAAAAGGAGCCTATGTACTTGTGTGCCAATGCATGTCTCTGATTATGGTAAAGAGGTTGTAGATTAAAGTCAAATCTGTGAAAAGTTGACATAAATACATTCCTGTTTTTTTTAAACAAACAGGTAAGATGTAAAAAATATCTGTACATTGCACTGTTAAATTGGGACTATGTAACTTGTTGCTAGAGCTTTACTTGGTATGGCATAATTTTTGCGTTGATGTGGCTAGCCGATCAGAGCTCAGACTGTAAGAGAATAACACATTGTTGAAAAAGATTAGGTGGAAGTCAGTGATGTTTGAAAGCTGTCTTGCAGTTTGCAAATATGATGTGTATGTGTAGTTGCCATTAGAAAGGAGCACTCTATGGGATCAAAATGTTCTACAAACCTCAAATGCCAGAGGGAAAAATAAAGTCACCAGAATATAATTTCTAACTCATAAAGTATGATAGGTTTCGGCATCAAATGCTATACAGATCACTACAAGGTCAAAATAATTATGCCATTTTAATCAACTGTGTCTTGTCTGTCCTTAAATGCTGGGAATACAGTCTGCCTCTGAGAACCGCCTGGCGGTTCACTCTCTCAGAGACGCCCGCTCACATTCAAGACTTTTCTCCTGTCTGGCCCCCCAGTGGTGGAATCAGCTCCCCACATCCGTCAGAGAAACAACCTGTCTGACCACTTTCAAGTAAAGACTAAAGACTAATTTGTTCCGGGAATACAACAGCACTTAAATGACACATTGTTTCTATAAAGTACAACATATA
>JAVQJL010046036.1:0-10713 GCA_036024295.1 Nannoperca obscura
ATAAATATGAGTTACAAAGAATCATGGTGTCTCTTACAAGTATGCTGGAAACGTCTACATTCCTGGATGTTGTGTATTTTGTTGTATATTATATACATATATATCTATTTAAAGGGGTAGTTTGGGGAAATATTCCTTTCCCAGTGTGTGCTGAGAAACATCATATGTGTAAAAGCCTATGTGATTTCTATTGAAAGAAACTTAATTTAAATCATAAAGGCTTTTGTTGAATTTCATTTTACTGAGAAAATTATATTTTATTGAAGAAATCATTTATGATTTACTGATCCTGTAAAGTTTAGTTAGTGGTAGAGACGGCTGTAAATAAATCCTTGAGATCTCTGAAAGATTAGTCCAACACCTCCTTGTAGGTGCAAGCCAGTTGCATGATAAATGTATCTTATTGTTCAGTTTTTGAAAATAATTTTTTTTTTTACTCCCTAGGTTCTTCAGAGCATCCTTAATTGTGGTAAAACTTTGATTAATAAAGGACTCGGATCACAAATTAGGGCTAAAACATTTATTTCCCCTTTACCTTATGCAACCCTGATTTATTAATCTCTTCCTTTCCCATCAAAATTAGTTAAGCTCAAAAGAACTGTATGCTGATTGTAGCTTTTCAAAAGCAATTTGTTACTCACGGCAGACTCTTGGGGTTCTCCATCGTATACAGATGCCAGCTTGATTACAGGATTCAGCATAAGCGGCCACAGCAGTGCAGAAACACTCACAGTCACCACCAGTGTCACAAGCACATGAGTCAAACACACATGATTCATAGTATGGAGCAGGATCCACCTACAGATGTATGATGGTACACAAATGAGTTCAGTGGGTATGAAAGAACACAACACAAAATGCTCACAATATCTAAGAGGCAAATACTGTAGTTTTTACTTCACTACATTTATCTGACAGCTACAGTAGCTTATCACTTTTCAAATTAAGATTTTAGTACATCATGTATTAATAGTTATAATAAATTAATTAATATACAATATGATACAACACTCCCAGCATTAGGCTCTGCTGCTTGCAGAGTCAAAAAAAAGAAGAACTTCAACAACAAACTCGACTTCAATAACAACCTACAGTGGAGTGGCAGGCTGAGAAGATGTCACTCTTTATAATGCTGCACTGTTTCTGGGCCCAGGACTGTCTGTATGGGTTGGCTGTGCAGGGGGATGTGATACTATGAGCATCGGGGCAGCTTGGTAAATCCTTCCAACTGTTCCCAAACGCCAGTGGGTTGACCACCACAGCATGGCACCTCGTAGTGAAGTCATTATTTGCATTGTCATCATAGTTGCCACACAGCCCACAAACACGACCCTGAAAAAGCAGAGCTCCTTATATCATGTTGTTCAACCTAAATATCAAAACAAAGCTTGTTTTTTGTTGTCTGAACAAATCACTTGTAGTCACATTAAAACCAAAACCTTCCTTCACATATTTCCAGGTTACCTTAAATTTTGGATTGAGCTTGATGAACAAGCTGGTCTTCCTGTCCCACATGAGAATGAGTCCATTGCTGGATTCAATTACAAGATAAATGCCCATAGTGCTGTAATGGAATGGAAGTGTTTCTTCATTTCCACTTGAAAGCAGCTGGTAGCTTCCCTCTGTTAAAATCAGTTCTGCACTCTAAACAAAAGAACAGAAATAGATTGTTGGTCAAACATTTGTTTGTTGGTACTGCCAATTTCAATCACATCAAACACTGGAGCCATTAAATCTGTGTTTCCCTTTTTTTTTTCAGTTGTGCGTATATGCATTCTTACAAGCATTTTTTTGTTTTCAAGATTTCTGTGTAAAAATGTGAACTGCCTTTTGGATGTGGGGCAAAAATAATTCTAAAGCACGTCCAGTTGCCTTTGACTTAGCACTTCAAAATACGCCAAATTAGTTCATTTTATGTGAATCTATCTTGAATTTCAGCTTTGGGACAGACAATGCATATGTTTTTTGAAAAGGTTCTAATATGACTGTCTACCCCCATGAAGATCTTGATCGTCTTGGAGCAGGTGGTTCCTGTGGTTCCACACGGAACATTCTCACTGATCACTCTGAAGGTTCCATTACTCTGAGCACTGCCACAGTAGTCCTGAGGAAACATACACACACACACACACACAGCCAGATAATCAATATTAGTGGCTCTGCTGAATTCTTGACTTGCTGGTTCTCAGCTCTCTCATATGTCAGATTAATCAGATACTTGCATTTACGCACAAAAAGATGAAGACAAAAGATGGTTACTGAAGCATTGAGATCCCAATTGGTGAGAAACGGAGTGAATTCTAAAGTATTATATGATTCCTATATTACTGATACTCATCCTTGCATGGTATAGTATAAAAGAGTATACAATTACTCAAGCCTCTAGCAGGACTATAGTATGTATATGTAGAAAGTAATAGAGGAAGATTCTCACAGACCACAGCTGTTACACACCATTGGTCCATCATAATATTAATAAAGGTTCATTATAAGCATCAATTAATGTGTAATTAAGAGTGTGGCATCCCTTTCATTTTGTGCATCAAACCCAAACCTTTTGTAGGACTGGGTTGGAGTTAATGATTTAGGTTTTACTATTTTAATTCCCCCAATTGTCTGGGATGGCTCATTCTTGGAAGTTTTGCATGTTGAGAACCTCATTATAAATAACATGTGCATTCTTCAGTCCAACATTTTGTGTCTGAAAATCAGTTCCAACACTCTGTTCACCAACTGTCTGTGTGTATTCATACCTGAGTGAGAATGTATTCACAGCTGCCATCAAAGGTGAAGCGCTTCTGATCAAAAGTCATGTAGTGTCCAGCACCATAGACAGAGCAGGTTCCATCACACTGGTTGGTAGTGCATTGCCACTTTCTGTCTTTACAAGTGCTGTAAACAGATACAGCTTAGATGGAATCAAGCTTTTGTATAATGACAAGTCTGCCTAAGCTAATGTGCTATAATGTCCCCAAAATATATAAAATACATGCCTTTTTGTTTGTACACGTCAGTCACAGATGGGTACAAAAGCACCTAGCATATATAACATTTTCAACATGAAATTTCATTCTACTTGTGATTCACCTACCAGGTGTTGCAGTCCACCTTGGTGGTCTCTCCAGGCTGGAAGGAGATGCCATTGTGAACACAGGAACAGGAGTCTGGATTGATGCAGCCTCCTTTGCCATCAGATACCATCCCAGTTGGACACATACAGCCAGACATGCACCCTGTGGTCACCTGGAGAGAAAACAAACAAACAATCCAGTCATATGTTTCATTGAAAGTGTTTTACCTCAAAGCTCAGACTTGGCTAATATTTGTTCTAGATATAAACTAAGAATCTATATTTGCATGTAATTTTTCCTTTTTGGGGGGTTAAAGGTGACTCACACAGGCCATGTCTAATGTGTTGCAGCTCTTCTCACACTCAGTTCCTTTTGCAGCTGGACCATTAGCAGAGCAGTTGAAGAACACCATGGGGGGAGCACAGGCTGCTGAGAAAAGACACGTTTAAATTTACTTTACTGTATTTTTTTTAATTAATCTTGGACACAAATTCTACAACACTGCTGTGCTTATTTAATGCGACATTCAAGACATGATGATAAATGGAGCTATTATTAAGACTTTTACAGAAATTTTGTCTTTGACATGGAAACAAGCCCAATGAATCAGAAGCCTGAGAATCACAGTTACATATACGATTTGCAGAACAAACATTCTGTAGTTTGAATTTGTAATAATACAAGTGCGAGTGTGAGTTTTGCTATCACAGTGAATAGACATACTAGATGGATGAATACACTGCAGTTTTAGCACACAATTCTTCCTAAAACAACAACTTGTTGCTTTACACATGTGTATTTTTGAACAGAGCCAAGCTAGCTTTTCCCCCTGCTTCCAATTTTTACCCATGTCTTGACTCCAGCTCCGTACTTAGCACACATACATTAAATCAGTATCCAAACCAAATCCAAACATCTCATTCCCAGAGAAACTAGATGAACAAATGCCCTTTAAAATACTGTAATGAACTAAATCCTGGATAGTAATTTCAAATATAAAACTAATAGAAATAATGCATGCTATGCAATGCGGGCAGCCAACAACTGTCCAAAACTCTGAATCTGACAGATTTGACTTTGAAGTAGAGATCACTGTAAGTCTGTCACAGCTGGACATAGTTCAGATCTATTAAGGCTTACTCTTTCCTAGTCCACAACATTCATAGACACTATTTTAGTTACGCCAGTAACTGAGTACAGCTGGTGAATACCATAAAAAACATTTCTGCCATTTGAGTTATACAAGGTACTGTCAAGTAGTAATATATCACTCACTTTAAGGCTGCTACTTGTCAGGTGATTCTGTATTATGTAACTTACATGGCTGTATCATAAACTCTCCAATGCAGCTGAGTTTGCCCTCCTTACAGGTGCTAGGTGAAAAAAAAACACATTAATATACATATAACCTTGCAGCACACTGATTAAACATGTATATGTTCAGTATATCATAAATAAGTCAAAGAACAAATATTCAATTGCTATTTTAAAATTCTGTAATACAAATGTAAACAAAACATTCTTGTCAACTGCTGTCACTCTCATATTCATTGACTAGCTCATAAATGAAAAATCAACTAAAATGTTATGACCCTAACACTTTAATTATATATATATAAATAAATTTCACATTTTAGTGCTCACAAACATTACAGATTGGGGCTTTAAGGCTAAGATATGAGGTATAATGTACACTCAGTTGGACCTACCAAATCCCATACACATCATATGCAATAACATAAGCAATAAAAAACAAATACAATATATCATTTTCATACCACATGACCCCTTCCTTGTTGACGACCTGTCCAGGAAGCACAACTGAGCCTTTGTCATAACAGGGACAACCCTTAGGTGGTACACATTTCCCAGAGTCATCCAAATAGGTCCCCTCTGCACAGATACAGCCGTCGATGGGCGGGAAGGAGAAGTGACAGCTGAGATCTGTGGTGCCGATGCAGCGGCAGGTGCGACTGCTGGATGTGATGTTGTAGGAGTAAATCATGCTTCTAGGGCAGGAGCTGGCATATTTCCCTGAGGAGGTCAGACCACAGAATCAGTGAATAACTGTTGCACTGCAATCATGCCACATGAAGATGTTTACTGTTTTTACATAATTTAGCCAATTTTTCTGCAACATATCCGCAAGATTTTGTTTGTAGTTTTGCTGTAGTGTTTTAGGTTGTTGAATGTATTTTCCCAACTTCCAGGCCATGCTCTTTACTATGCAAAATATGCATATATTGTCTGTGGTTTTTGTGCTTTTGGAGTGATAAAAGCATCAAATTAAACCTATTAAACCTCCTTTTCAATATTTATTTCAAACATTCTTGATTTTGTTCTTTGTTTTCATAATGACATTGCTTTTTGTTTGTGCATTGTCATTTCTTATAATAAAGCTTTATCTCACTAGATTATTCAAATTGCATGAAATTCCTTAAACATATCCAGCATGAGCTACAGATTTAATCTGGATATGTTTAACAGATTAAACCTACAGTACCAGTCAAAAGTTTGGACACACTTTCCCATTCAAGTGAATTGAAAAAAAGTTTGGACACACTTTCCCATTCAAGTGAATGGAATAGTGTGTCCAAACTTTTGACTGGTACTGTATTTAAATCTGGTGTACACATCGACTATCTGCTCCAGTAAAGTATTTGAATACAGAGCTGTATACTAAAAGTGTACTCTGAAACCATTAGATTTAAAACTGAAACCATGTGCTAGGGAGTCCTGGAAAAAAACATAGGTTGAGAGGTTCCAAAAGTAGTTTGGAAGCAGATGGGTAATTATGATTTGTACAAGCTAACAGTGTTGAGTCTTCCTAGTCACATGCATTACACTCTTTTGTTTCACAGTTCCACACTACTCACCACACATGGTCGTCCTCCAGCCACTGATCTGGATTCCTGCAGCTGCACAGGCATGAACATAGGAGGAGGCGGCAGCACACATACAGTCCTCACTTTTTTCACAGTTACAGCTGTCATACATACAGTTCTGTGAGGAGACAAAATTAATAAAATTTAATTGTGGCATCATATTACCAATTTGGAGACTGGTCCAGGTCCAGCCCAAAGAAATATGTATACACTGTAGCAGTGAGACTTACCTCTTTGTAAGCGTCAGGACTGATCTCTGAGTGACAGGATGCGAACACTCCCTGACGGTCACTCAGCATGGAGCACCAGTGCTGGGCGTACTTCTCTGTCATTGACACACAAGTGACCAACATTAGTTATTATGAAGAACACACAAAGATAACAGAGAATCTAAATGAGTCAGAGTTACCATTATCCAGACTAAGACTGCAGGGGTTCTCAAAGTTGCTCTTTACATCAGGGCAACTAGCGTGTGTCTTCCAGCTGTTGACAAAACCAGCTGCAGTAGCATCTGGAACACCGCTGAGCTTAAGAAAGTCATCAGCCTGGTTTCTGTTGAAGTTCCCACACAGACCTGCAGGCAGACACCATCATGTTAATGACAACACCTTTTTGTAGGCAAATTGGATTGATCCTGTGGGTAGTCTTTTTTCCAACAGGGTAGAAGAATCATCACTACTCAAATCCCAGCAGCGAAACAACACTACCATCTAGCAGTAACTTATTTAAATCATATAAATTAATAGGTTAGTGTATAGTGTATGTGGTTGGTAAATGTATGTGCTCTAATCAAGGGGCGACAAGCTATTCTGTCTATTTAGAAAAACATCTTTCCCACTTTAAAATTACAAGAATACGCCGAAAGCCCAGATGTCCAAGTTTTCCATCAGCATGTAAACGCAGCATGCATTTATGAATCTGTGGAACTGGGACCAGTGTTAAAATTGTCTCAAAATCCCAAAAGCAAAAGTAACCTCATCAGTGCGTAATGCGAGACATTTGTAAGCACAGGAAGCTTTTTGAAAGTGAAAATTATCAGATCTGAGAAGTTGAAGTTAAAACTCTGTAAGTAAAATATTTTCAAATCTTGTTTTTCACTTAAAAATCATGTAATACATATTGACAAATAATATTGAGACTATATCCACTCCATAGTTTTATGTTGTCATACTGACTTAGTTTTAAAATGTAATTTAGTACATGGTATGCTTGGGTTCAATAACCAACAAGGATCAATAACGCCATTACTATTTGAGTTCTGTGGGATGTTTCTGAAATCATTTTAGGGTACATACCACAGGTTTTGGCCTGGTAATCAGTGGTCACTGTGATGTGAAGCTGCATGATTGGCTGGAGCTGCACCTCCAACAGAACACCAACAGAAGTCTGGACCAGCAGGTAGAAAGAGGATGCTCTGAAGGCCGAGATACCAGCTAGGGTTAAGAAAAAGGTTAGGGAAGGCAGTTGTTAAAAGGATGAAAGGAAGGAGCCAGAATTAAATACTATTTGTCAATTCTATTAGTGCCATTTGTTTAACTTAATAATAATTGATTATGTTTTATTAATTCTATGAAATATTGTTTGTTAAAAGAAATCCATATATTATATACTACTGGAATTCACAATCAAGGCTTAGGCACTGCTGCCAGGAATTGAACAATAGATCTCCTCACCTTGCTGTTTTCTATAGGCAAGGACAGTGGCTCCAACCTCAATGTGCCAGATTTTGTGTTTTATGGTATTTCACTTTACAGAATTAAACAGCTATGTAATATAGAAACCCACTTTATTATGTATTATTTAAACCAACATGAGGATGAATTTGAGACAGTATTTAAATGCTGATGGGGTAAAGGATGAGATCAGATATCATAGTATGGGCCTTGCAATGGAATATTTAGGAAGCCTGAAAACAACTAAATTCAGCTCAACGGTTTGTGGTATACATTACATAGAAAAATGTGCTGTAGCTTATAATATGGAGTATCATTTTCCACATGTCAGAGAGAAAGTCAGAGATGACTACTATACAGTGAAGTGTCTCACCAGCAGAAAAGGGTAACTGAGCGTAAATGCCATTCACAAAAACCTTGCCATTGGGATGGATGGTGATTACCTTTATATGAAATGAGAGAATATGTTATTATTGCAATGGATTTGATAAATACATTTGATAAATAATAAACATGAACATGGCATTCACTGTAATGGATTACCTAACTCAGTCTAGTTCCAAGATTGCAAGATTACTTCAATATAAGAAAAACCTATTTAGCAGTCTCCAACTGTATTGTAAAATGATAGGTACCAAACACAGGTTTGGTATTTGAAGACAAGCAAAACAAAGCTACTATGGTTATGTTTTGCACATTTCCTTCCATTAGTAATGCAGAAAATACTGAATAGGTTTCGATGGAAATTTAAAAAAATATTTTTAATATTGGATTTGGATTTCGGATCATCCATAAAACATAATCTATTATCTTCGGGGATTATCTTCTGAAAATAATGAAACTTTCACTTCAGATGTCTTCCAGTAAAACAAGTAAAATAAACGGTGTTGTGTGTGTGTGTGTGTGTGTGTGTGTGTGTGTGTGTGTGTGTGTGTGTGTGTGTGTGTGTCTGGGTGGGTGGATGGGTGGATATATCATACTCACATTAGCCCCTCCAGACAAACCCAAGGTAACAGACTTGAGGCAGGTTTCACTCTCAGTCAGTCCACACTGTAACAGGTCTCCCTGTACCACAAACTGGGCTCCACTGCAGTCCTAAACATACAAAAATGTGTATTCTACTACTGACATAACATACCTGCAGATATTAGAATCCAGTAGAATCCATGTACTACTATTAAACAGTAGTTAATATACCTATATGTAGTATGTGTGTTTCCTTCTGCACTAGTTACTTTTCCACCCTATTGAGAGAGAGAGCTTATGTGTTGTGTAGGACTGTGTACACTGTGTATGCTTCCTATGTAGGTGGAGAAGCATGAGGGAATAAGGCACAGAAGAAAGCCGGGTGAAACTAGGGATCAATGAGAATTCAAAATTGTGTGATAACGCTGAATTTCTAAATAAAAACAAACACAAGTAGTGGAAACTAAAGGTTAAATCTATAATCCTTTCAAATAACTGATAACTCATGTAAAACTGACAGCATCAGAAAACATAAATGTATTGTTATTTTTTAACACACACTGCTTACTTTGCACTATAACCTATATTTAGTTGATTAAATTGTTAACATTATTGAGTTATTAAAAAGACCTGTCAATCAATTTGCAGTCCTGGATCTTTGGTGACTGGTACACTTTTGGTTACATTTGCATCACATATTAGACTTAGCCATTTTTTATTATTTAAATGAACTGATTGAATATATGGGATGGTTCAGAGATTACATATACTCCTTTACTCCCTTGTTTTTATTATCTACATGTATCACAAGCTTATAACAATAATAGTTTTACTTGATTTGAGGCCGAGGTCTTTATGTAGCAGTGTTGTGCATGTTGTGCGTGTTAAAACAGCAGTAATGATGACGTGTTCTACCTTAGCCAGAACGTAGGAGCAGTCCCCATGGAAGGTGTAGACTTTTTCATCGAATGTGTTGATGTGAGCTCCTCCCTCCACAGAGCAGGTTCCTGGACAATTCTGCTCCGTACACTTCCACTGGCCACTCTCGCACACACTGTCAGTGCACACAATTTAATCTTAACTGGCAGTGTCTAGTCAATTAATTATTTTGCAACCATCTCTATCTTTATTTAACTGGGTTAAACTAGGCTGCACATTTTGGGGCCTACTGTATCTCTGTACTGGAAAATGTTTTCATTGATTTCCTAATCTGATTGTGAATTTTCTAGGAAAAATGCCATACCGTGGACTGTTCCTTTGACATGCAGATTGACATACTATATACCATACCATTTTTTGCAGTTACTGGAGTAGGACTCTCCAGGTCCATAGATCTTGCTGTTGTAGCTGCAGGAGCACTCACTCAGTGGGACGCAACCTATTCTGTTAAAATCATCCAGCACCGTGCCTGAAAGCAATCAAAGTATTACTCGATTGAAACCCATTGATATGTGGGTGCAATTATTTGCATGTATATATGACACTGTGCTGTACCCGCAGGGCAGAAGCATCCATCGATACAGTGGTTGTCACAGGTGTGGCTGGCCTCTGGATTTGAGCAGGTATTAGCACAGGGACTCCCACACTCCTTGTACTCCATTTGATAGGGACATGACTTCCCTGTGAATACATCAATTACCTCACGACTTATTAAATCTCTCTGATAACATTCATTTACACAAACTTTACCAATGTAGCCCCTGAATGGCCTTCCCACCATTCAAAGGTATTTCTTTCCTAACACGACTCTTAAACTTTGAGAAGCAAGTGTCTAAACTTAGCAAGCTGGGATATACTTTTACTCTTGAGTTGTTTTGTAACTACAGCTCCTGTTGTTGCCCTTGTCATGCTTGTTCTTGGTTGGAGAAACAGTTAAGTCATCAGTGCTGGTGTGGGTGGGCCTAAAGTTGGTAATTTTCCATTAACCGTATAATCACAGCTATAAGTCAAGGTTAATGATATCATTAATGTAAAGTAACTATAGATAGATAGATAGATAAATAAATAGACAGACAGACAGACAGACAGACAGACAGACAGAAAGATAGATAGATAGATAGATAGATAGATAGATAGATAGATAGATAGATAGATAGATAGATAGATAGATAGATAGAT
>JAVQJL010046038.1:0-10954 GCA_036024295.1 Nannoperca obscura
CTTGTTGGACATTAATCACTTCACACAGCTCCCTCTGTTGTGTGGTGATCTTTTAATATCATATATATATATATATATACATATATATATATATATATATGGTAATTGCCAATAACTTTGAAATGACATATGTACAAATTATCTAGTAATCACATTAAGTTCAGCCAATACAATGCAGGAATAGTTACTACAGACAAATGTATGCTACACTAGCAACTAACCCTACACATAATGTCAACAAGAGTGGGAAATAAAACTTAAATCACAGAATACATTTGTTTTTCACCATACAAAAAAGAAAGACAAGTGCATATAAGGCAAATATTAAATTCACTTGAGTACAACTATTCTGAAAATCCCAGTAGATACCAGGAGATAAACAACCATTGCTGTACAAAATGGACACGCCAGTGCCAAATAAGCTTCATAGTCATAAAGGAGTAAAATCTATCTCATGTAGAGAAGTTTTAATCATTTTTTAAAAATTATTAGAATAAGCTTAGATCCCTGTTAGAGCTACAAAAGACAACTGTAAATATTACAGACAGTGCTTTTCAAATCTCTGAAGATTCAACTGTTTGTTTGTAACAGCCCCCCACGTAACTTTCACATCAATAAAAGCCCCCACCCCAGTCCCCATTAGTTCACTACAGTGAGAAATAAATAAACATGAAAATGCCCACAGAGCAGACGAATAGCAGTCCCAAGTTGAGAAGAAGTTTAACTCTAGGTGGCTCGTATAGCATCTCTGCAATGACTTTTGCATCCTCCTGCACTAGTTTTTGCTGAGCACCCTGTTCTCCCTCCTTACATCCACAAAAACATTCCAGTAAACGCATACACCTGCTAGTCTCCCCATTACCACGGCAGCCTTCTTCTGCTCCGATCACATCCATCCTTCCATTAGCAATTTGTTCTGCAGGGCTTGTGGCAGGGGATGTTTCTGTACTAGGGGTTGCTGGGTCATGGTCAGTGGATGGGACCAGGAGTTTGACATCCGCCCCATCCAAACACCTCTCCTTTCTGACGTCCGGGGGCATTTCTTTATGGAGCCTTCCATCGTCATCTGTATGGCTCTTCTCGGTCAGCCTGTAGGTTTCCTCTTGGTCCTTTACAGGGACCATTTTTATGTAGCGGAGCCCCCAGACTGTGGTAGTGCGAACCTGCTCCTCATCTGGCGGTGATGTGCAGAGGCTGACCACCACCGCCACCAATCCTGACATCCAGAACAGACCCGCGGCAAAATACATGTAGTGAACATCAACTATAAAGGCAGGCCTATCATCTGGCTGGTCACAGCGAGGCTGCCGGTAAATAAAAGCTAGTATCAGTCGAATGGTACCGAGTGTGAAACCTGTCATGCCTCCCCAAAATGCACCCCTCTCATTACACCGTTTCCAGAACACACCCAGCAGGAAGAGGGCAGCGATTGGAGGAGTGAGGTAGCCAGCAACTTCTTGAATGTAGAGATACGTCTGTCCGCCTTGCATTTCAATAATAACAGGGACCCAGGCAATGCTGATTCCCACCATGAGCACAACAAATATGCGTCCCACGGTCAGCAGCTCGCGCTGAGACGGCTTCCCTCGAAAGGTTTGATAGATGTCCAGTGTGAAGATGGTGCTTGCACTGTTGAAGATCGAGTCTAGATCACTCATCAGGGCAGCAATCATTACTGCCATCATCAGACCCCTGAGTCCCACAGGCATCACTGCCATCACCAGGCGTGGGTAGGCAATGTTTGAGCAGCCGGCTTGAGAACCACACACAGCCATGCAGTGCTCTGGCCCAATGCAGGCGATCTCGTCCACAAACATGATGCGGGAGATCATTCCTGGAATGACTATTACAAACATGGGCAGAATCTTGAGAAATCCAGCCATGAGTGTTGAGCACTTAGCGTGAGCAATGTTCTTTGCTGCCAGCACTCTCTGAACAATGACCTGGTCTGCACACCAGTACCAAATAGATGCAGGGGTCTGGCCAAGAATGAAGCCTGGCCATGGGATGTCTTCATCCAGGGGACCTCGAAGGATGCGGAGTGAGTCTGGTTTTGGGTGAATGCGGCAGGAAGGAGAATAGGTGAAATTTCCAGTGGCTATTATAGCAGAAACGTTGGGAACTGCCTGCATGTACTTAGTTCGGACACCCTCTAGCCCACCAACTTTGATTAGGCTGATGATGGTTAAGGTGAGGGCTCCACCAATCATCAACACTGCCTGAAGTGCATCCGTGTACATCACTGCCACCAGTCCACCAGTGACAGTGAGCAGTGCGGTCATACTGATGAGCAGGACAATAGACACATAAAGGTTCCACCCCAGGGACTCCTGAATAAAGAGAGCTCCAGCATACAAGTCCACAGACAGCTTGGTAAAAATGTAAAGTAGCACAGACAACAGAGCAAAGTAAACCTTTAGCCTGTTGCCGCCGTAGCGTTTCGACAGGTACTCGGGCATGGTGTAGACTCCCGAGTGGATATACACAGGAACAAACACCCAGCCAAGTAGCTGCAGAAGTAGAAGTGCATTAAATTCCCATGCTCCAACAGCAAAGCCACTTGCTGCCCCCGACCCAGCCAGGCCTATGAAATGTTCACTGCCAATGTTGCTGACGAAGAGTGATGCACCTATCACTAGCCCCGTCATGGAGCGTCCAGCCAGGAAGTAGCCACTCACAGTGCTGCGATTGGCTTTCCACATGGCAAGAAACCCGATGACTAGCACCAGGACAAAATACAGTGCTACCACAGCTATGTCCACTGCTTCCATTCCACGGACCATTTTTACCAATTACGTATGCAAATAGTCAAAGTTATGGATTAAATAAAAAAAAAAAAATTTAAAAAGGAGCAATGAAAATGTTCTGCTTTGGTTTGCTGTCTGGATGGAAGTTGTAGTATCCACAGTGAGGTCAAATTCACTAGGTGTGCTTCGGAGGGGGTTATCCACCGGCACTGAGGTCGTTCTAGTTTTAGAGGAGGATGCTGTAGGCCTCTGGTCTAGAAAAGTCTAGAGTTAACATTCCTGCAAGACAGCAAAGACAAAGAAAAACACCTCATTAGAGCCTTAATTTGAGAGGGAAAAACACCAAACACCAATGTTTGAACGTTTACTACAGTCTCTCTGAATACAGGATTGTAACGCAAAAATTTACTAACGTCAAACTGAACATCATATCAGAATCCATAACATAAAATGATCAAAATGACTAATGAGGGAAATGGTCAAATATGGCACATCACTTTATAAATCACATGAAGATGAATAAGAATTCATTCGGTTTTGCAGCGCCAGTCCTTGGGTTTAGCCTGCATATGACTTTCCTCCTTAATCTTTTAACACAAAGAACTCAAGCCATGCCACTGTAAAAACTTCAAAGAAAGCTTAATAATATTATGTAAGAAATCAAGAAGAGTCAAGAAGGAAAACATGTTGCCAAAGACTTTGCAGTTCCTTCATTACCTAATATGTGGCCTAACTTATGTTATATTTACTGTGACATGCCTGCATTTAGGAAGTCTTAATTCATTCTGTGCTGGCACCTCTAACAAAATTGTGGCATTACATTTTATGGTTCATGAATAAATGAAGAGTAGAGAAACACAAAAGGGCATTACCTAATAACACACAATTAAGACAAATCAAGTCATTTTTTAATTTACCATACAATAATCCATACATACACTTATATATGTTATATATTAATATGTTACATTGAATTGAAAAAAACCCAAGTTAAGTCAGGCTAGAAGTGTAATGCTATGCAAGCTATGTAAGTATGGTAATGAATTCAAATTCAACAGATAACAGTGAGATGGATCAAATTGAATCCCTATGTCAGCAAAAATTGCTATGCCTAGTGATGTGTGAGCACATCTGTTTTGTGTCCACAGACACACACACACTCACACTCACTTGGACGTCTGGCCTCTCTTGAGGTTTTTAGCCTGCCATGCATGGTAGAAAATAACCCCACGCATTCGTCTTCACAACCAGGCTTCATGCATACCCATCCATCTCAATAAAAGAAGTCTTTGTTTTCATTTTACCATCTCATCATCAAGGGCTACACTCCATGTGTTCACCATAAACTGCCCAAGAGACTGAAATACAGCAAAGTCAGTCAATAGATTAGTGTAATTGTATTTGCAAAGTTATATAATGTGGGATTCAGACATAATCACTACTATCCCAGTGTGCCAGGACCTACTTATAGAGCCCTCACTCATGCCACTGCCAAAATAATACAGAAATATGTTGCTGTGAATGTTGCAGGGACACTAACTTTAGCCCAAGCTGACTCATATAATAGGGTTAAACATAAACAAGAGTAATTGTTCTATTCTTCTCCTTTCTGCAATGGATTATTGTCTCAAATCCAACAATTAAGTTCCACCAGCAGTGATGAAACTGCAGTAATGCAAACGTCTGTGCCAGGTTTTTAAAAGGTGTAGCGTCCCGAGCAATTAAAGCCAACCTTATGTTGACCAACTTACTCTGTGCAACTGGAAGGCATGTCAGATGAATGGTACTCTTGCACATGCCCACGTGGGTTTATTTAGGGACACCCTGAATGCTTGCACCTTTGCTTTCAATTACAATAACGATCACAATATCAAATCCAGCCTGAATTGGGCTGCAGGTAAGGCCAGCTGACGCCACGATGGAACAGTGGCATAACGGATAGTTGGGGTACAGAACAAATGCCGCTTTAATTAATGGCCAGATGTGGCTGACAGCCTGAGACTGGCTTTGTGACAGAAACAAGAGGTGTCACCACTCCCGGCATGCAGCGCACAGATGCACCTAACTTGACAGGCGGCAGGAAATTTCTAGAAGAGTCACCCATTCATCCGACTGCACAAACTACGCATCTTCCAGAGAGCTTGTATTCCTCATAATTAGCTTATCTTGCGTGCACAGTATTTAACACCACAAACCTAATGTCAGGGTGAAATTAGGACGAAGACAATCAATGACAAATCAACTTAAATTCCATTACCTAAAACACAGCGTCACATGCTTTACACTGACATAGGATCACACATGTTCGCCGCACACTGACTCACCGGCTTGTTTAAACGCAGTTGAATGCTAAAGATGTTAGCTAGTGTTAGCAGACGCGCTAAAGATGCTAAAACGACACAGAAGAGAGACGTGGAAGAACAATGGACTCCCTCCTGAAGACCCGTACCACCCACAGGATCGATGCTTCCTCCTTTGCAATGTGTTGGTTTGATGTTGTCTTCTCTGCGCATTGCGTTTCCTGGGAGCTCGGATGATACCCGTCAAACAATGCCGCCTCTCCTCCTTATAGACACCCGTTCAGTTCCACGCCCCACGCGCTGAACCAACTCGTGATGCGTTTGGCGTCAAAATCTCCTGCTGGAAATTTTTAATGCAAATTGTCCCGGGCTCTTGTGTTGACTTGCACGTTTTCAGATAGATGAAAGAATAAAAAGGACACGTGTTTAAGCAACTGTCATTCAAACCGGGAAGCGAGTGGCCACTAAACACACCCATCTTCCACGAAGTGTTTTAATTGCGGAAGAGAATACTTTAAAGTACTGAAAATAGCCTACTAAATTACCACTTTAATTTGTATCAAATAGCTGGGAATTAAACGATGACAGGTAACCTAAAACATTATATGAAGATGATTTTTTTTTTTTTGTGGTAACTGGAGAGAGTTATGCAACTTTATTATTCTGCACACTGCACAGTTCACACTATCAAACGAAATACCTCATTAAACTTAGCAAATCTTCTGCATGCAACCATAAATAGATATCAAGGGGGCTAATTAGCCTGGAATAACATAGTTGTGATGTCTCTAGAAGAAGCTTCTGTACACTGCATAGAAGCTACTAGAAACCAGCTAGGCCTACTGCTTACAGTAGTCTAATTTCTAATCAGATTTTAGTGTAATGCTTGTAATCTGGAACTATCTAGAAACTGCCAACTGCTGCCTCTTTGATTTATATTCAAAAAATAAAGAAGCCTCTCTAAAAACGGAATTCCAACTTGTATGCCAACAATAATGCTCACAAGATTTCATAAAGTTATGCAAACTTAGGTTTTGCAAGCACATGTGTTTTTGTTTAACAAGACCTGGCTGGCATAGATGAGGCTATTTATTGGAAAGCATCAGGCTAGTGATCAAGAGGAAATAGTTGTCATTTTAGAGCAATAGGAGGAAACCCAACACTCATAAATTACCACCACCAACAACACCACCTGATATTGTGCCATCATTGTTTGTGGTTGCAACATAATACTGTTTCTCAGGGTTAATCCATATATATATATATATCATGTTAAAAAAGAATGACCATATTAGTTTATATGTCATATAGAAGACAATGCAAACCTATGCAAATGTATTTGCAAACCTAATAGGTTTGTAATGACACTGATTAATCATTATAACTACTAACACAGCTAATAATAATAATAATAATATAGCATAACATAACATGTCATACAGAAATGTACCACAGCATAATAATAATACAATAGTAATAAATGAATTGGCCCAATCTTAATCATATCCTAATAATCACAATAATAACTGTCAGCCGCCCCTCAGCACGCAGATGAAAACAAGGTTAACATGGTTGACTTCCAACAAAACATCCTGCAAGGCAGACACTGCTCTGCATATCACACTCGGGTGGGGGCAGAGTAAATTTCCACTCACTCCTCAGATAGATATCTTGGAAATTTCCACTTCCAGGACAACTACATTTCCCAGCAATCATTGCAAGGCTGTGTTGCATTTCAGGTTGCTTGGAGAAAATGGCAGCTCCAAGGATTTGAGCTGAAGTGTGAATTAATTCGCTTTTTTTTGTATCACTTTTCACTTCTTATTTATTTTGATGAAAGTTCACGTGATTATATAAATATCAAGCATGGAGCTATGTGCTATGTACTATGTGCTGTCTAAGGTTAATACATTATGGAGAATATTAAACTTGGTTATTCACTACATTTACACTGTTAATGAGAGAGATCAGGTTAAGGCATGAGCCACAACAACAAATATATAATAAACAAAATAATTGTTATTTAAATGATGTTCTGTATGATAAGCCATGGTAGGATTCTATACATTATGCACATATTATCATAGCTCATGATCATAACAGCATTAAGCAGATAAAAAATTGAAAAACTTAGACCAAGTGCAACAGAAGCTGGCTGCAGTGTCGTCAATGGATCATTTGAGTTTTTCTCTTCTGCTGTTTCCTGTACAATTAATGTGCAATGGCGAAGCGCAGTATTTCTAGTCAACCACACAAGTAGCTGATTGCATTGTGTATGAAATCGACGCACACAAAAGCAGAAGGCAAATTAAACTCTGCAGCCATACAAACATGCTCTCAACTTAAAATGGCCACACATCATAGGCCTTGGAGTGTAGCATCCTGGCTAATCAACCTAGCAGCAAGTGAGCTTAAAGCCTTGTCAGCCTTGCCAGCTTATGATCAAAAGAGCTGTGATGCTTTACACATAGTGCTGCCTAGTTTCCTGATATAGGCTGAAGTTGAGTCACACACCCCACAAGTGCAAAACTCAACCAATGGCTTCATTTAAATTAATTAAAGTATTAATAGTAATACCAATGATGAATAAAATCAGATTTTGTAGGTTTAACTTCACACGTTGTAAGTATGACTTTCTAGGCACAGCAACATTCTGGGCATGCCTATACACATTGTTGTCTCTGAGTGTGCCTGTGTAAATACTCCAGACTATCCTGCATGTCTTACTGTTTTTTTATCAAGATGCATCATCATAAAAACATTTTTAATTTGACAGAACTTGTTCAGAAATATATTTTCCCTAATTATTGCTGCGCTCTTGCTCTCATGTCACAGTACTCCAACAGTGTAGTTGATATTATGCACAAATGTCCTCCCATTCGAACACCAGGGGAGAGAGAGGAAATTGGGGAAGGAAATGAATGGGATGCAGGATGACTCTAAGATCATGTTTACCATTACCTTCTTTTCTCAGTGGGGGCTTGATTCTCATCAGTAATAACCATTTAGTATAATTGCATTTGGATGCAATGGGTGCAATGGATACACGTCAGGAGGTCTAGGGCTTGTGTGCAGGAAAAGACCTTGCTGTTTAATGTAGGTCACCCTACTTTATTGTTAGTACACACTGCATGTGTAAGAGAAATATGATACATAATATCCAGTGAAAAGCTCATCTACAATTTGTCATCTACAACTCATTGATGCATGGTTACATGGTTACTTTTCATTCTAGCCACATTCTACATCAGATGATTTTGCTAAAGTTGTCCTAATCAGCACAAAAAGCTGCTTTTTGGGGGGGGGGGGGGGGGGTTGTCTCCAATGGGCTGCACCATAGTCTTTATGAGTTTCTCACTGAATGTACACTGCCAACTTGGGCCTGGAGGAAGAAAATATAAAAGCACTCACAGTTTATCTTTATACAAAAGTTGCAAAATCCTCTACATTTTTATTTAAGCAGATGTTTAGAAGTTCTTAATCTTCATCTGGATCCTCATCTTTAATCAAATACCAAATTCTATTTTGCTGAAAATATCTATCTTCAAGTGAGCTGGATTCAAGACCAGTGAGTTATGTCTGTTTAATTTGAGAGCCACCTACAGGCAAAATGGCACAGACATGCAAAAGAAGAACATGTCACAGTAAAGCTCTTCCTTCCAGTTCTGCCTTGGGCAAAAATCTTTCCACCAAATTTCACTGAAATCTGTTCAGTAGTTTTTGAGATGTCTTTTTAACTAACAGACAGACAGACAAACGGGGAAAACAACCCCCTTGGCGAAGGTAACAATAAACCCATTGTTTCCTCCTCTCAACTTGTTTGTGGCTGATTAGAAACACCAGTGCTCTGTTATAAGGCAATCTTCATGTTTACAGTATACTAGCTAACATATGATCACAGCTCACACTTTGTGTTACAAAGCACAGCTGACTTCACAAACACAAGCATTGGTGAACATAACAGGTCTCACAGGGCTAGTTATTGTGACTGTGTCTAACCCTGAATTTTCCAAATCAGCAATGAGCTATTTTAAGATAAGGCATTTGTAACAAACAGTCCAGTCAGATCTAATGTAGTGCAAATATTGTAAATGACGTATATCAAATAAATAGAAAGTGCTCAAACAGCTTCCAGCTGCAAAGGCTGTGCAATCTAACAAATATGTTTAGAATGTTTTAATCAGCATCTGCAGGCAAACCCCTTGTGATAGACAAGAATACCAAGAATTCTGTGAATGTTAGAGCTTTGTACAAGGAGGAAAAGAATGTTAGAGTTATTTTTATGCTGCTGTAACGCTACCTATTGCCAAAATTCCATTATATTTGCAGGGATTGTTCAGAGTTGATATGTCCAGATGTCTTGAAAGATTTATTTATTTATTTTGCAATTGCACAATGTGCAATCAATTGTAGAAAAACAATATGCAATGCCCAAAATAAATTCTAATGTTTGATTCAAATGTTTTATAAACCAAATGTAATAAAGATTGAATACATTTTGTGGTTATAAAAGTATTTAGCAAAAACATCAAATTGGCAGAAAGTCTGGGTATGAGATCATCCAAGGGATACAGATAAAAGTAGCTTCTATGTCACAGAGTTTAAGAGATATTAGCTGCTTCATAAATGGCCACACGATGGCGCTATCCACACCAGAATCTAACAGGTTCTTCCTCGGTCTATGGCCTAGCCTTCCTAAATTTAACTGCAATGTGTTATTTATGGTTTTGTCCTAGATAACAGACAGACAAGCATGACTGAAAACATAAAGTCCTGGGTGGAAGTTAAATGAATGAATGAAAAAAAGAAAAAAACATGTAAAAAATATGACAAATGAAACATGTTTTAACAGAGAAAAATAATGATGCTTAATTTGTCAAGGCATATATAGGGTTACCAAATGTACACTTTAGATGGTGTTAATGCAGAACTAACAAGCTTAACGCTGCCCCTTTTACAGCACAGTGGGCATGTACTTTCCAATAGTGGGTTTTCTCAATCTGTCTATATAAAGCTATTCTATTATTAGACATACTTTCCATTGGTAAATACTGTATTGTGTCAATGAGTCTTTAAAAATATATTATATTATAAAAGTAGGCCCATGTTTTCTGATACTGCATGAATGAAATACATGCAAAAGGCTAAGATGTAAATGTTATAAACGCTGCTGTTTGTTGCTTTTTCTACAGTATGTAATTCAACAGCAGCTTATTGAGTACTTGTTTAGTAAGTTTGTCACTTTCAATTACATGAAAGTGGTTACAGTAAGCAGTGAAATACTGTGATGTCAGCCTATCAAAAGAAAATATCTCATACCAAGGTTTATTAGTAATAGTGCTGGCGTGTCTAATCATAATTCTGTTTTCTATATTTAGCTCGTGCTATATTCCATTATATCCAGCATGTGTATGTGTGCTATGTCAGGACACTGCAGTCTCATAAAGCAAGTCATTGAACAGGCAGGTTCAAAATGGTTGCATAATATAAGAGCTCCATCTAGAGACAGAAGCTTGTATTCACCCCTCCTTTTATCCACATACAATCCATTGTCAAACTAAACAAGTTATAACCAACATGGATTATTTACAAAATCGTTACATTTGACTCAAAGGAATTTTGTTGAGATGACAAAGTAATTAACATCATTGTAGTTAGTGTGTGGAGTCCTGTGACCTCATGTAATTCATTCAACCTGAGCACAGGTGTTATCAGAAAGAATAATCGTAAGTAATCTTCATTTACATGAATGATAAAAACAACAACATTTGCATCCGGAGTATCTGTTAAAAAACTACACTACCGTTCAAAAGTTTGGGGTCACCCAAACAATTTTGTGTTTTCCATGAAAAGTCACACTTATTCACCACCATACGTTGTGAAATGAATAGAAAATAGAGTCAAGAC
>JAVQJL010046052.1:0-16493 GCA_036024295.1 Nannoperca obscura
GTGTGTGTGTGTGTGTGTGTGTGTGTGTGCCTAAACAGTAATATCCCTGTACTCAGTGCTTGGCTAAATTAAAAGGGCATTTTTGGCGTGGGGGGCAGTTTTTGGTTCCCAGACGATTGGACGGGGAAAGGCGAAACTCATTACCTACCCATCTGTCAGAGAGTGAGAGAGAAAGAGCTGTGGGAATGTGGATGGAGGGAGGGAGGGACGCATGAAAAGGGCTTGGAAGGCGAGAGAGTGAGAGTGTCCTTTAAAGCAAAGGGAAACACAACAGACTTTTGCTTTCGAACAAGGATAAGTCTTTTATCACTATTTCGTTTTTCATACCATACTCCATGTGTTTTGAATTGTAAAAAAGTATCCTTTTTCATTTCCCCCATGGGAAAAAGAAATATATTTGCAAAAGAAAGTGCAGCTGCTTGATATATATATGTGTGTGTGTGTGTGTACGTACATGTGAGTGTGTGTTTGTATCAGAGGTTGATTTTTCTTTGAGCTCTCTCAGCCCCACATGTTTTTGATGTTCTCTTTTTCTCTCCCCTCTCTCGACCAGGGGCCACTCTTGAAACATAAGCTTGTGTCACTCACACACACACACACACTAAATGTATCAGCAAGTATTAAAAGCCATTGCTCATTTGTATGTTGTTACACAGTTAAATAAGTTAGCCCTCCATTCTACAACCAGCTGCACCATGTAAATTGTTTTCTCATTTAAGAGTCTCTCTCTTTCTCTCTCTCTCTCTCTCACTCTCTCTCTCTCAGCTGTAGACATATAGGCTTTGATCGCTGCAGATGCAAGTGGCAGCCATATTCGATCCACACCCCTCTTCTGTGTGGATATTGTTTAACGAACATGTACTTCCTCTGCCAGCTGGCTTTCAGAATGGAGAAGCATATCTCCATGGCAATGTTCGGCAGTTCTGCACTGTTAGACATTTGCAGCCAACACTTCTGAGTTCTACAATACAATAACAAAACATTGCTATTTCTGTTTTGATGCTCTTGCCATATTACAGGTTTGCAACATCTGAGCTAATGGAGCTTTTTGAATTCTAGATGTATACAATTGTACTGGGCCTAAATGTGACACATGCAGAGTTTAAATGGGTTTACCGACTGCTACAAATCGCTTTACGGAGACTGCAAACATAAGGCCTCTGTAACCAGCTTGTTTTATTTTTTGTATTTTGTCCATCAGGGCATAACCAACCATACAGGCAAGGGTTGTGACCGTGTTTACTCCCTTCTCTCTTTTTCTTCTGATTCATCAGCATTATTAGCGTACCCCTTAATCATCAAAGACGACTGAGAGCTACTTTGACCTGACCTCTGTTCGACTCGCTTGTGTACCCCTCACCCCATTTCCATCTGTATCCCATGAAATATTCAACTCCCGCCCCTCCCTTCCTGCCTAACGCGTAGGCACAGAAAATGCTTTGATATGTGCATTAATACATGCTTGATATCACAGCAATGCAAGTGCTCAGCCCTTTGATAAACATATTTAAGAGATGTATGTCTTTGCCCGGTCCACATGCATTTCAGAGCTTTCTCCTGAGCACATAAATGCATTCATAAGCCACTCTCCGTCTCCAATAACCACTCCCATTATTAATAAATGCATGATCTCACGCTGCGGCTCAGTGTGTGCGTACATGTGGGTCTCTTTCATATGCTCATCAGTGTGTGTTTTAGGCCACTGCCGGGGAGCCCGCCCTACTCATTCATATTCATCCTTGCATAATGACTAGCCGCACCTCCGGATAGCGCAGTCAGGATAAGATCTAACATTATATTCAAACAAGGGGCTGTATAATTCATACCGTAACAGCCGCGCTCACTGCTCACTTCCTGTATGTAGCGTTCTGTCACGACTCTGAGTGAGAGTGAATGAGCCTAACAGTGGACTGCAGCTGGTCCCGATCACGCTCTCATGATAAGAGAACATGGGGCCTTTGGCAGGTGACTGTGGCCAATTAAGTCTGCTTCATATAATTGTTCAACTCCATCCTGAGTGAGTGCGTTCGTTCTTAAAGAGATTTACTCAATAATGTAATTTACTAAAGGGCAGCTTCAATGAGTTGATCAGGTCATTCAATACTCATTTAATAGATGCTTGGGCAAAACTTTCAGTCGTTGGCTCTGCATGGAGACGATAGATGCCTGATCTTATCTCTGTTTTACTTAATGACGATTGGTTAAACCTCTGATCTTGTCTCGAAGCTGCTCGGGTTGAAACAACTAAAATGGCTGTATTAGTGCATTATTAAATGAGCAAAACAAAGGAATTTAGTAAAGCAGGGCAGCAACCAGCGATTGTTTTCATTATCAATTAATTGTTTGTTCTATAAAATGTAAGAAAATTGTGGAAAGGAACCATCACAAGTTCACAGAGCTCAGGGTGACTCCTTCGAAATTGCCAGACGAACCGTCCAAAATGTGATGTTCACATTTGAAAAGCTGGAACCAGTGACATTTTGGCATTGTTGCTTGAGAAATTATTCAATAATTAGCCTAATCAATCATCAAATTTTTCAGTTGATTGACTAATCGTTTCACTTTTAAAGGAAAGACGGGGGGAAGAGATGATGGAAGGAAGGATACCGCTACATACATTTTAAAGCTTGTTTAAAAGATCTTAATTTTTTTTTTCTCTTTGTCACTTTTTTCAGGTTTCCACCTCAGCGGCACAGTGACGGACCCCGCCACGCCCTCATCCCCGGAGCTTGTTTGCAGCGTTAGCGTCAGCTTCGACCGCTGCAAGATCACCGCAGTAACGTGCACCTGCGGCAACAAAGACATCTTCTACTGCGCCCATGTAGTGGCGCTATCGCTTTATAGAGTACGGAAGCCCGAACAGGTCAAACTGCACCTGCCCATCTCAGAAACCCTGTTCCAGATGAGTAGAGACCAGCTGCAAAAGTTCGTTCAGTATCTGATTTCAGTCCACCACACCGAAGTGTTGCCTACCGCGCAGAAACTGGCCGACGAGATTCTGTCACAGAACTCGGAGATTAACCAGGTCCACGGTGAGGGAAAGTGTGTGTGTGTGTGTGTGTGTGTGTGTCAGTGGGTGTGGAAAATGGCATTTTTATGACCTCGTGATCATGCAGGTGTGTGTTTGTGCGCCTGTGTGTTCCTGCCTCCACATGCGTGCGTGTATTGACTGTGCGATGAAGGTAAAGTGTGGCGGGATCAATGTGAGTCATTAGTGAGATCCAGGCAGTAAAGAAGAGAATCGTGCCTCTAATCAACACTATAGACCTGTTATTTACCTCTGAGAGAGAGCGAACGATACAGAGACGGAGACGAAGAGGTTAGCAGATAAAGAGAGGTGCATATCTCTTGTTATCGATACTGTACTTGCTGGTTACCTTAATCAAAGAGGGAAAGACTGAAGGGCAAACAAAACGAGAAAAAAAAAAGAGAAACCAGGGGAACAGCAGGAAAAAGCATAAATGTGTTTTTGTCAAACTGGTTTGTAATTCTGGAGTACTTGACAAAGGCGGCAAAAAAAGAAAAAAAGAAAGGAGGTCTGAAAAAGAGGCATGCAGGAAACAAAGGATTTTGAAGAGACTGAGAAAGAGGGATGGGAAGTAGAGAGAGGTAGAAAGAGGAAAGAACAAAAGAGACAGAAAATTCTGGGAATGGAGCACAGAAATAAATAAGCAACTTAGAAAACGACGAAAGAGAGATGTTCATCACAAGAGTGATGACAGCCTATTGATTTGACGCCCTTCCATCAATAAGTCTTTAAAACTAAAACAAGTCATTTGGATTAAAGCTGACTTACTCCTGTTCAGTTAATCTATTTGAGTCTCGATGTTCAGGTGCATGCGCTTATGTGTTTACTTTGATGCATTTTCAGAATTTCATTTCTTATTTTTATTCTAGGAAACATTACAGTAGTTTTGATGAATTAAGAAACAATCACTGTCTTTATAATTCAGTAGTGCATAATCAATGTGTTGTTGCCTTGTTGAAACAGCGATGTGTCAGTGTTTCAGATAAATGTTTTAAGGGACGTTACAATATTACTTTCTATGTAATGGATCATTTGTTTATTTCTGCTTTGGGCTGCTTTTGCAAAATACACTCAAATACAGTGCAAAGTAAGTGAGGACAGTATTAACGGAAGAAGGTAGACTACATCCGAGTATGCCATGTTCATTTTATTGATATTAACTAGACTGTGATGCTCAATTGTTTTTTAAAATTTTGTATTATACGTTTTTTTTTTTAAAAGGTGGAAAACATTAATATCATTTGTGAATGTTGCAGGTTACTGTACATAGTGATTGTTAGATTACACAGTTTCAGAAGTTATCATTGCCTTAGGGCTGCAACTAACGATTCTTTTTTCAAATTATCGGATAAAATGTCAGGAAATAGTGACAATGGGAATCGCAGTTTCCAACAGCCCAGGGTGATGTGTTTACGTTGTTTGCTTTGTCTGGCTAACAGTCTGAAGATATTCAGTATACCATCACATATGCATAAATGCAAGAAAATAAGCAATACCGCACAATTGAGAAGCCGGACGGAGTCAGAGAATGTTTTTAGCTTTAGGTTTGATTGAAGTTGAAATTCTGTATAATATACTGCATACACACCTATACAACTGAAAAATCATTCCATACCAGGAATGATTATATCAGGACAAGAGATAATGAATGACCAGAAATACATTGACCTAATGTGTCTGCATGTGCGTGTGTGTGTGTGTGTGTGTGTGTGTAGGGGCCCCGGACCCCACAGCAGGAGCCAGTGTGGACGATGAGAACTGCTGGCATCTGGATGAGGAGCAGGTTCAGGAGCAAGTCAAGCTTTTCCTGTCCCAGGGAGGATACCATGGCTCGGGCAAGCAACTCAACCTGCTCTTCAGCAAGGTCAGGAGCCAGCAACGTTCCTCCATCCACACACGGAACGTAACAAACACACACACGGCACACACCAACCCCACAAGCACACAGTTCGTTTCGCCTACGTAGGTTTACCTCTCTCCCTTTAGGTGCTCTTGTCTTTCTACAAGAACACACACGTGCGGTCTCACCCTGACCATTCCCTCTGCATCCTCTCTCTAGTGCACTCGTGTTCTCTTCTATTCCCTTAGGAACAGAGTTCTGCTCAAAGTGATCCCAGACCAAACAACTTGCATATATTGGCACATACATTAAAAGGCATGCTGCCTCTTAGCTAGAGCTAATTGCAGAAAGGAAGTGTAAGATGAAGGGGGGAGAGAGACAGAGAGAGAGAGAAAGAGGAGAGGAAAGAGGAAAAGCCTGCACTATACATTACTCTGTGCCCGCGATTAAACGATTACATAAGAGATTTGTGGTTCTCTCTGATGCCTGGTATTACAGTGGCAGATAGGCCAGCATTAATGTGCTGTGTGCTATGTAAAGACTGCAAGCCAAGGCCATTACCATTCATCCTGCCTGGCTTTTAGAATGTCTCTCTGCTTCATGCTCTTTGAGTCCTGTTATATCCTTTACAGCACACACACACACACACGCACCCGCTGACAGCAACATATACACTTGTCCACTCACACTCCCACGCCGAGAGCCACGTACACATCCGTGCATACACTGCGCTGCCATCAAATGACACACACACACACACACACTCTCACACACACACACACACACACACACGTACTGTATATGCATTTGTGTGTACAAGTGTTCCTGTGTCCGTGGCTTTTTCTTTGAGTGTATTTGTGAATAAATGTTGTCACTCCAATTGCCAAAAAGCTCACATAATGTGTGCGCTTTTGTGTCCACATGTCGATGAATCATGCCATGGGTTTGTGTTTGTGTGTGTGTGTGTGTGTGTGTGTGTGTGTGTGTGTAGTACAGTTAAGAATCACTGTTTCCACAGATTTTCACCCAAAAATACCCCAAGTTTTTCAGAGCAGCAGATCAGTTAAAACAAGTGTTTACCTGGATTTTTCCTGGCTTCTAGAAGATGCAGACCAACGTAGTTTACAACAAACGAGTCCCTCTTGCGATTAGCACAGCTCTGAAAATCTTCCAGTAAGAGAAATAAAGAGAAAATAAGGAGTAAACTTAGCTGCTGGTTGTGCACCAGAGTAAAAAATAAATGGTTAAACTACTGAGTGCTTGAATTGCAAATTCAAAAAATCTGTTTTTCACACAGTATTCTTGATTTTGTTAACTGGATGAATTTTTAAACATCTTCAAACACTGATTTAAAAAAAAGAACTACAAGTATTTGACCTTAAATTACATTGTAGCTCTCTGTTTGTGTTGTATGTTTTCTTTGTGACTTGAGAGTTTTGAAGAATATGTCCTCATAGTTTTGTGGTTTACAAAACTATTCTAAGGGCATAAAGCTAGTTTGAATGGTACTTGATCTTAAAAAAAAAGAAATTAAAAAGCAAGGACGGGTGTTGAAAGTACTTGAAGCAGCATTTAAGAAAAAACAAGAACAGTACGAGAAGAATTTTGTCACCTGATGCGAGCGAACGTTAGCAGTTCCAGTTGCATGTTTCCGATTGTGACAGTTTGTACCACTTACTGTAAAGGTTATCTTAAGTTGACCATGAAAGTTAAACGCCCTCTCCGAGTAACAACAGGCCGCCGTCCGGTCTGGAACACTGACTCTGTGATCTGTCTACAGACATTTACAGACAGTAGCTGTGAAATGGATATGACCCTAGCAAGTGGATGTGGGGCCCGTCCTTTTAAAAGCATGTTAATCCAAAAGTGCCGTCTGAGGTGCGTTTGGAACCTTTTGTATGCACATAACCAGGATTTACCCTCCATTCAATTAAATTCAATACAGTTTTATTTATAGCTGTAAGGACAATTGTATGCAGCAGCTCGCCACCCAGCTCAACAGATCCCACGCAATAGACAGGACAATATACAGTAATCTTAAAAGTAATCTGTTTGGTGAGTCTGTGCATTGCAGTGTGTGCTTGTGTGTTCACTCTCTGTAAATCTGTTTGTATAAACTACACGTGTGTGTGGGTGTGCGCGTAACTGCCCTGTCCTCCCTCCTCTCTCCTCTTGCAGGTGAGGGAGATGCTGAAGATGCGTGACTCCAACGGAGCGAGGATGTTAACACTGATCACAGAACAGTTCATGGCCGACCCTCGGCTGGCGCTGTGGAGACAGCAGGGCACCACCATGACCGACAAGTACAGACAGCTCTGGGACGAGTTGGGTAAGGGGGGAAAAACACACACACACACACTGGTACAGACAGACTGTCCTATAAATGTGCGCCGCACACACACACACACACACACACACACACACACACCTCTCACACCCAGTATGCACAGGCACGAGCAGGTTTAGCGAGGTGGGCGATCGAACCCAGACATCGACACAAAGGCACACAAACGCATATTTTTTTTCCCCTGTTTGTTTATTTGTCCTTTGTGTCCAAGACAGCCCACATAGACACACACTCTCAGAAGCGCACACTCACCGCCGACAGCCCAGTCTCTCCCTCTCACTGTGAATGCAGGTTTGGCAGCTCAGCAAGAGTGTCTTTGTGAATTACAAGTCGTTTAATGCAGCACATCAAAACCCCAAATATTATGACCTCCGTATTGTTTCCAAACACTTCACGTTATATATTAAGTTGACGTGACAGAGTGCTGCTGGCCATGCAGTCACATGGTTTGATATAGTGTGTAGTTCTTTTGACAGATGTACTGTACCTGTACCAGCAAACCACTTCCTCACAAACCACAAAACCAACAAGCCCGTCACCAGGACAGCAGTCATGTTGTCTCCTTTCTTTGTTGTTTTCCTCTAATGTCTTGGTTGATGTAGCTGCCGCTGTTGTTGGTGTTGATGATGATGTTCGTTTTCTCCCTTTGGTCTTGTTCTGCACTTTGTGAGGACAGCGCAGTGATCTCATCTGTTTCAATCCCACGTATTTTTTGGAAGTGTGTCTACGGTCTCTTTGAAGTCCACACTTCAAACCCTTCTTCCCAAGTCCTTATCACTCCCCCTGATGTGTGGTGAATGCTGCCTCTCGGCGCCGCTCCCGCTCTCTCCCTCTCTCTCCCCCTCTTTTGTCTTTCTCCTCTTTGAGCCGCAGCTACTTCTCTCCTCCAGACACAAAGCCATGCCTCATTCACTTGTCCTCACCCATGTCTCCTCGTCCAAAGCATCTCCGCTCCCATTTCATTTTCCCTTTCCCTTTTTTCTGCACCTTTTGTATTATTCTTCTCTCTTTATGTTCTGTCTCTGTCCTTGTCTTCGTCCTTCCGCCCAAACTCTGTCTGCCTTTACACACATGCATAGGCGCAACACAATAACACACACACTGTAGAGTCTACATATCTCCAGCAGTCTTGAGAGTAAAATCCCCAAATGTGCTTGCATCCCCAGAGACATAGACACTTTTCATATTCTGTTTGTTCCAATTTACTCCAAAATGATGTGTGTGCAGTCAGCGTTGCCTCGGGCCTAGTTAAGTTCTCTGTTTTCCCAGACTTTTGTGTTCCAGTGCAAGATGGCCGCAGCATACATAATGTGCACTAAAAGAAAAAGAAACAATATTATGAATGCTGCACATCTTTGCAAACTGCCTCCAGCTTTCAGTCTGGCATGATCACTGTATTTAGGTTTTTTTTTTACCCTCAAAAGACACCCCTACTTTTATTGTATGACTCATTGCCTACGTCATTGTCACACATTTGGAAGGAGGGCAGCTGACTGAAGTGTGTGTGTGTGTGTGTGTGTGTGTGTGTGTGTCCAGGTGCCCTGTGGATGTGCATCGTATTGAACCCCCACTGCAAACCAGAGCAGAAGTCATCATGGCTGCGCCAGCTGCGCAGATGGAACAGCGTGGACGTCTGCCCCTGGGAGGACGGTAACCACGGCAACGAGCTGCCCAACCTCACCCACTCACTGCCTCAGGGTGCCCATGGCAACCAAGGTCAGAGATTGACAAGTTTTGTACGAGTGTCAATAACATATTTACTTTGTATGTCTCACGGTGAGAGGTGCTACAGTGCATGTAGTAGTTGTAAACATCAATAGTGAAGCCTCTGTCTCACACACGTGCAACGCTGCTGTTTATACAAAAGCATCTTTCTGCGGGTTTCTGTTTGTCTTTTACCTCACTAAACCTGTTCAGAAAACAATCAACCTGCTGGAGTTGATTTTTCCACGTAGCCCGTTCACTCCCAAAGCGTTCATGCAGTTGAGCTGAAAACAGTGTCGTCTCTCTCCCAGTAGATTTTCTTTTTTTCAGCGTAGAAGTCGGTACAGGCTGCCAAACCTACACCTAAAAATCTACACACTATTAATAGATATTAAAATGCTAGGGCATTTAAGACAAAAAAAGCAACCATACCTGCCTTTTTCTCACCATGTGAAGGTGATCGAGCATCATAGCCTCTCACACTTCCTCCTCCTCACTTCTCCCTCTCCTTCTTCTTCTTCTTCTTCTGCAGAGATGCGCCCCCACAGGACTGTGTTCACACGGGCCATTGAGGCCTGTGACCTGCACTGGCAGGACCGACACCTCCAGCACATTATCGCCAGTGACCTCTATGCCAACTACTGTTACCATGACAACCAGGAGGGCTCCCTCTTTGACTCACGCGGCTGGCCCTTGTGGCATGGTGAGTCTACGCTTATGTAGGTGTATGTGTGAGCGTGTGTGTCAGATTAGTTTTATATTAGATTTATACACAGTAGGTTGAACTGAGAATGGACAGTAGCCACTGGAAGGAACATTGGGGTTAAAACGTTGTCTTTTCCTCAGAACATGTCCCGACGGCCTGTGCCAGGGTGGATGCCCTGCGCTCGCACGGTTACCCAAGAGAAGCCCTCCGACTAGCCATCGCTGTGGTGAACACGTTACGACGGCAACAGCAGAGGCAACTGGAGCACTTCCGCCGGCACAAGAAAGGTGAAGCTAGTTTTTATTTTATAGGGTTTTTTAATTTTCAGACTACAAATTAGCAAGCAAACTATTGTCACAAATGCACTTATTGTACACACAAACACTGTCATCCTACATCCGTCACATAATATAGGGGAAATAAAAGCTTGGACATAAGAGAATAGTAGGAAGTTCTCCAAAGATTAATTAATTAATTAATTAAAGAAGAATAAAGAATGAATTGTCAGCAAAAAAACTAAAATTTGTGGGGTTGTTGAAATAACCTCTTTACTTCAAATTTGAAGGAACACATTGGTCAGTTTGAAAATATAAGTTTTAAAACACATATTATTAACAGCATCCCTTTGTCGGCGCTCTCTGTTAACTGCGTCTTTATCTGCTCTGTCTTGTCTCAGAGTTGCTCCACAAAGGCCATACCTCCATAACCAACATGGAGGGTTGGGTGGGACACCCTCTGGATCCCATCGGTACCCTGTTCAACACCCTGACAGAGTCGGGACGAGCGGGAGAGGAGGGCGCCAACACCTGCTTAGACCTCTCAGGTGCTGCTGACTTACAGTAACTGGCATTCTGAATAAAACAAATACACACATATATATATATTTTAAATATATACCTCTGGTTCTGTGGCAGCATATGAAACAATAGATTCTGAGCCAACACAAATCCAAAAAGATCATACTGTATGTTTTGTGAATGCTTTCTTAGTACCGCATGCTTGTATATGATCTATATGACATATTCTGCACAATAACATACAATAGAAAAAAATACTGTACGTATAGCAATACACAAGGCTGTAATCATGAAAGACAAAGTACACAAACATTTGTGTATTTATACACATTTATAAAATTAGATTTTTTTTCAGCATGTTGTATACTATTCCCAGGAATCGATTTTTACCATGTGATGACAAAATACACAATTTATACTCGCATCACTACCTTGTTGACTACAATAGTCAATTTGAGTCTATATTTTTTGCATAATAACATGTATTTTTCAGGACTTTAATATTTCTCGCCTTACATTAGAATGCAGATGTTACTGGAGATTCACCTTCAGTCTCTCTGTCTTATCTTCATTATGCATCATGTCTTGTGTTTTTTCAATCCTCTTTTGAACCTCTTCATACCTCTGCTGTGTGACAGACATCGTGGTTTTCCATAGGACACAGGCTCATCTAGTGTCCAAAACCTAACACCGACATGGACTACCACTTTAAGCCAGCTCAGTTCCTTTGTTTCAGCTCTCTTCTGACTCTTTATTTTCTCTTCTCTCTCTTCTTCACAGACTGCTCCAGTGTTGTAAGCCGAGCAGACCTCCAGCGAATGCCCGTGCAGCGATTGCTAGGAGACGGTGAATCGTACATGGCGCTGGCGGTGGAGACGGCTCTGATTGGCTTAGGCCAGCAGCGGGTGATGCCTGACGGGCTGTACGCTCAAGAGAAGGTGTGTCGCAACGAAGAGCAGCTGTTAGCCAAGCTGCAGGAAGTGGAACTGGACGACTCCCTGGTCAAAATCTTCCGTAAACAGGCCGTCTTTCTGCTAGAGGGTGAGAGAGCCAACGGATAATAATTGGCCCTTATTGTCCTTTGATTTCACTACATCTCCCAGAAGCCTCCACGCATATACACACACATATGTGGACACACCTCCTCTCTTTCTTTTCTGTCCCTCCCACGCACCAAGAACCTACACATTCTTGCTAAAACAGGAAAAAACACATTGGACTCACTCTCTCACTATTTATTATCCTTTCATTTTGTGGTGCAAATAGAAGCTGAGCTGCCCTGGGCCAGACCAAAATGAGCTCTTTACACAGTAACACCAGGGGTATTGTGTCAGCACACACATGCGTGCACACACACACAACAGTGTGTACATTTACAGCACTGGGGCTGGAGCTGAAATTAGGTTTGGTTATGGGAAAGGGAGGAGGAAGGGGAGAGGGGGGGGTGGGACATCCTGAAGGGCTCTGCCCAGTCAAGTTCCGCTCCAGTCCCCACCCAAACCCCAGCCCTGCCTCGGCCCCCGACGCGACCACCCACCTCTGGCTCCGTTACCAATAGAGCGCCAGGCTCCGAGGCCTCTGCGGGCCCCTGGAGGCCGCAGCCACGCCACTGTGTGATGTGGTCTGTGGCTTAGGAGCCTGTTGGGGTTTAAAATAACCCACCAGAGATGAGGGGAAGTGCAGGAAGAGATGGTGGGTGGGGGGAGAGAGCGTGGCCAAGTCTGCACACACGACCATATGGTTTTTGACGTCACAGTTTGCTTAAATGCCGCGTGGCTTTGTCTCTTCCTGGCTGGAGGGGATAGACCAGATAAGTCACTCGTCTGTGTACAATAGAAAAAGTACGGCTCAGTATAGGACAAAAATGTACTTCTTTGTTTCTGTATTTACCACAAATTGCAGTATAATGCCATAACATTTATTGACCTAACGAGACTAATTGTTTTATCAGTGAATTTCTTCCACCTCTTTGTTCCGTCACTAAAACCCCCTCTTTTGTGTGTGTGTTTGTCTTCTGTTTTTTGAGCAGCTGGTCCATACTCTGGCCTTGGAGAGATCGTCCACAGAGAGAGTGTTCCCATGCACACTTTCGCCCGCTATCTCTTTACCTCTCTCCTACCTCACGACGCTGAACTGGCGTACAAAATTGCACTGAGAGCCATGCGGTAGGTCTCTTAAGTGTGTGCACACTGTGTGTGTGTGTGTGTGTGTGTGTGTGTGTGTGTGTAATCATGTTGAAACCTTCATTTGGAGAATAAAATGCTGATCTTTGGATTAAGAAATTCCTCCCAAGTTCGGACTAATGGAGCCTTTTAAAAAATTACGACGGAAAACTCTTTAAACATAGGGTGGTCACTCTCAAAATATGTCTGTTGTTCTAAAGTGGGGACTAAAACCTCAGACTTATAGTAATCACCTGACTGTAAACAGAATCTGCATCCCTTGTTAAGTAACTTTTGCAGACTGCAGTGAAGCTCACTATATTGTTAGCCTCCTGAAACCAGGGGATCACATTCAGATTTGTCCAGATTCCAACTCTAAAACTTGTAAAAATGTTTGATATTGTGGCGCTTTCAATGAAAGTAACACACTAAGTTACACAATAACACGTAGTTTAATCATGATTATTATCAGAGGATTTTAGAGATGCAAGGCCGGTAAAAATATACAACGTTTGTCTGGGTTTTTATGTGTGTGCGTGTCCGTGTTTATTTGGGGGTCTGACTTTGCGTTTTCCATGTGATCTCTCTATATTAAGCTCCTGTGTGTATTCATCTGTGGACAATGTGTACATGTGTATGTGTGTTAATCAGTCTGTCAGGCTGTGTTTTGATGTTGTGACTGGTGGGAGCTGGATCAGTGAATATTAATTACATTAATGAGAGTGTAATTAGTGTGGCTGTAATGAGGAGGAAGCTCACACACACACACACACACACATATACACGCATGCAGGGCCAACAGGGAGAGGGCAGTGTGGGGAAGATGTTTCTTGTGTTTCTACAAAGATAGGAGCCCATCGCTGAGAAACTGGCAAATGATTAGGGAATGAATGAGAAACGTGTACCATCACGTGTCACAGTTGGACAAATGGAGAACAAAAGGACAACAAACACATCATTCACACTTCCTCCAGTAAACCAGTTGGGAGGTGTCAGGAATTGCAATAACGTGCTTACAAAACCAAAACAACATGATTGGCTTTCTCATTGAGGGGCTGTGTGGTTTCAAGGTTGTGTCCCCTCCCTGCCTCTACACCCGCGTCCCTAACCTGTTTTCCCTGAGTCAGCCCCTCCCCTCCCCTCCCTCCCTCCCTCGCTATTTCCCTTCACTTTACCCGTTTCCTCCCCTCACCTCCTCCATCCTCACTCCTGTGGTGTGAAACCGGCGATTTAGAATAATATGGCCACTTATGGGTGCTCCTGGGAGCCAGGGGTGTCTACTCAGCACATAATGAATGTGTGTAATGTAGCGTAGTGTAATATGATAGCGTATACCTCCCTGCTCCCATGGGACGGCGGACAGTTAAATATAGAGGGAGAGGTAAAGGAACCAGGGCTATTTTAATGGACCCATTATAACACTATCATTGATACAAGGAGAGAAAGAAAATCCTAGCTCTCTTGCTCATTTACACACACACACACACACACGTTTCGCTTTCCACTTGCTTTCTTTATTTGTCTTCTCCTTCACAGTTGCTCTCAAAACCAACTTTTTTTTTTTTTTAATGCGAGGAAGTCACAACAAATGCATTTCCAGTAGATTTAGCGGAGCATTTTCAAGTGTGTGTGTATGCGCTGTGCATGTGGTTAATTAAAGCGTGTGAGAGCAGCATATGCTGCGCGGTGGTTTGGTGTGAGCGGCCAATACAAAAACAGAGGAGCTGCCTACTGGTTCACGGGCTGCCCAGAATTTGACTGCAGCCACAGAAGAAGAAGAAGAAGAAGAAGCTCACAGCCTCTCCAGAGACCGTCCTTATCGCAACTCTTTGGAAGCCAAAGAGACAAATCCCCGCCGCCTGTTATCATATGAGATTTCCATATGAGATATGAGTCTTCCAATGCTAATGAATCTAGATCCTCGCTGTAATCCACAACCTTTTGATCCTCTGCATAATCCATAATATTTGAAAATACAGCACTGCATATCGTAACTGTAGTCTGAGGATAAACTCAAACAATGGTATACCAATGACACTCACAGGTAGCCCTCCACTGTCTGATACCCTATAATTTTTTGTTTTTATAATTTCATAATTTTATTATGCAAATGTTTATATTTAATAGCCAGACTTTAAATTAAGATGCAAGGAATCCATAGTTGCAGTTGTGGAGGAAATATTCTAAATCTTTACCTAAGTAAAAGTAGCCTTACCACAGTGTAAAAAAGCACATCAAATTACTCTAAGTACTCATAATGGTCCCCGTGAGTAATGTATATAAAAATATTATTAGATCAGTGATACAGATACATAACATGTAAGCAACATTTTAATAGTAACTGATAAATGTAGTTGATTAAGAAATACATTTATCTCTGTAATGTAGTGGAGTTGTAACACAGAGTGGAAAGACTCGAGTAAAGTTCAAGTACCTCGAAAGTACTGAACTTGAGCTACTTTGTACCACTGCACACAGTAGTTGTCATCGGTGTTGACTCTTGCTTTTCCTTTTTGCATTACATTACCTTTTTAGAAATACTGTGAAACATACACACACACACACACACAGACAATAATAATGATAATAACAGGTCAAATTGGACCACTTGTCGAAAATAATGAAGCAATATCATCAGCAGCTTGTTTTTTATATAAATATATATATATATATATATATACATATCCAAAATGACTGTACTATCATGTACCAAAAATACTTTGGAGTAGCATCTATCTTGGTGCAATCGTTTATAGCTAAATATCTTTATGCATGGTCATGTTTTTAATTCAAGTGTACACTTAAAAGAAAACAAGGCTTCACCCAAAGCAGATGTCACTTTAAGCAACCGATGCACTTAAGAGGAGTGAACTCAAATTTGGGGTTACGTTTCGGGTCATGACTTGATCCCTCCTGCCGGGCTTTATGAAGGTTTCCAACCATGAGCTTGTGTATAGAGTGGAGGTCTTCCAGCGGATGTGACACTTAGCTGATGGATGTGTGCTTGATAGATTATGAAAGTGAAGGGTGTTTACAGTCAGAGGGGGAAAGGAGCACGAGGTAGAGAGGTCAGTAGTCATGGTGATGCTGACCAGAAAAGGGCCTCAGGATTTAGCTAAAACCATGACTGGACTGCTTTTTATCAATGTCTCGTTCTCTTTCTTCTTCCCTTTCACTTGTTTTTCATCTTGTTGCCGTGGTCCCTCCATAACGTCGCCCTTGAATATTTCTGGTGCGATAAGTATTCCCTTTCAGATGTGACAGGGTGCTACAGCGCCACAGGACCCGTTTGACACTATGGCTACCACACCCCCCCACACACACACAGCTGCTCACTGCTCACTCTGTTAGTGTTTTATATATCATTGATAACACACGTGTGTATTCAGCTTTGCCAGAGCTGCAAAATAATATCAGTTTCATTTGATGTTCTAAGCAGACTTGACATTGAGTTGAGATGATTGCATGGGGAAGATGGTCATGCTCATAGCCAGTGTGCACTGTTTTGCAGTAGTTTACAAGGTGCTCGATCAGCACGCACCCATAGCAGGGAATGTACTGTACTTGTGCTAAGATTGAATGCTTCAGAGGACTCCATTAGGATTTTTTTCCCATCTTTTTTCTTGTTTGTTTCCCATGGAACAATAGCCCAGTATGGATTTTTCTCCCAACATTTTGAGGAGGTTATTTTTCAGCAGGCGAGGCCTCTCAAGCTCCTATCCAATGGAGGCCTCTGGGTCTCTGGTGAAAACCAAACAAAGACAGGAATGTTGATGAGGCCTCCATCTTTACCCAGGGCCCTTCTTTTTTTTTTTTTTTTTTTTTTGCTTTGAGAAACCCCAGGAATCTTCCCGAAGGCCCCAGGGGGGGGGAAGCTTTTATCAGCGATTTTAGATGTGTGTGTGGAAA